>OU744819.1:10411168-10608991 GCA_916614155.1 Mesoligia furuncula
TTAAATACCAGCCTAATGGCAAAAAACGGATCTCTTATGGATTCGTCATGCCTGTCTGTCTGTTTGTCTGTCCGTCCGTATGTCACAGCCACTTTTTTCCGAAACTATAAGAACTATACTGTTGAAACTTGGTAAGTAGATGTATTCTGTGAACCGCATTAAGATTTTCACATAAAAATAGAAAAAAAAAACAATAAACTTTGGGGGTTCCCCATACTTAGAACTGAAACTCAAAAATATTTTTTCATCAAACCCATACGTGTGGGGTATCTATGGATAGGTCTTCAAAAATGATATGAGGTTTCTAATATAATTTTTTTCTAAACTGAACACATTTTACCATTTGGGAGTGTGCGCGAGAGGCACTTCCAAATAGTAAAATGCCACCCCCCCCCCCCCCCTAAGAGAATGATAAAACTAAAAAAAGATATCGCACCTTGAAAACAAAAGTGGAGTTATACAAAAATTTATATTTTTCAGTATTACCATTAATTTATGGTCAATATCTTAGCAAATAACTGGAATAAAAGAATGCAATTAATTTCATATATCAGTTGATCTTATTTAAGTTACTGAAAACAAGCCAGGAAATTATGAAGTCATTGTTGTAACTCAATATTGCCATCTTCGGTATAGTGCCACTTTTGTTTTCAAGGTGCGATATGATGTACATCATGTAAACTTACACCGAAAATTGGTTTGAATGAGATCTACTAAGTAGTTTTTTTTAATACGTTATAAATCGCAAACCGCAATTTACCTTTCATTCAATCAACTCAAATATTTTTTATATTTGAGCTGATTGAATGAATTTAAAAAAAACATTTATTTTCATAAACATAAACCTTATGCATAAACCCGGATGTTACGGAACCCTCGGTGCGCGAGTCCGACTCGCTCTTGCCCGGTTTTTTATATAACTTGTTATTTTTTTTTATTTTTTTTTATTGTGTTTAGTTTGTGGTCTTCCTGTACTAGTCGCAAAGAAACACTTTTTCTTTCTTTCTATCACTTCTTGACGTTTCGGACTATTATGACTCCGTTGCCTTCCCCTTCCTCACCTGTATCAACAGATCCAGTACGTTGGCGGTCAGCACGGTAGTGTCACAGCGCAGCACACACGTCCTGATGTGTTCGTACGACATGTGCTTGAGGGAGCCTCCGAGCAGGATGGACAGGTTCTGCGCCGCCTTACTATCTAGCACCTTTAAGTCTTTCACTTTCTTGAGCGTGTGGACCCTGGAATTTAGTCTTAGTTATAGGATTGTTAATTGATTGATTAGTAGCAGCTGGATGAGAGTTGCCGAGATGAATGGCGTGCAATAGGAGAGGCCTATGTCCAGCAGTGGACTATAGGCTGATGATGATGGTGATGATGATGATTATGATAGGATTGTTAGTTCTGACTTGATGATGGAACTCATGATTCAAAGTGAAAATGTTTTTGAGTTATATCACACTAGCTACCCGCACAGACATAAACCTTTTTCTGTATCTCTATCTCTTTCTATCACTGAGGCTGAGTGATTGATATTTTATGAAATAGTCAGTCAATAGAATTATATGAACTTAGAGAGTTGTATTGATGATTTTAATGATTATAATTCTGTAGAGCCATGTTTATTATGCTCGCGAATTATATTTTGTTACAACCAGACACTGACCTGCAAATTGCAACAAACTTAAGAAAATTTGAATTTTGCGGGCTACCCTTGACATTGCAAGATTGGAATCTCTAACCCGTTCAAATTCAATTTCAAATGTTTATTGCTCAACACAGTACATAATAATACATTTCTAGATGTCAAGTGAATGCGCAGTCCACTGTGTTGCACCAATTTATGCATGCAAAATTATCGTTAAAATTATACTATGTCATAAATTCCAATTAATAACTTAAGAGCGTTTACGCCGTACGGCATTTCATACAAACTTTCAAGCCCTTATTTTTCGAAATGAATGAACCGATTTTAATGAAACTTCATACCCATAAGCAGGATACAAAGGTCTAAAAAGTTAGTAGAGAACATTTTCGAAAAATTGTGTAACAGCCAAATTAGACCGATTTTAAAATTTCCATAGAAACAGAGATTTCCAGTTATCTTTTTTTAATAAGACATTTCGAAAATGTTCTCTACTAACTTTTTAGACCTTTGTATCCTGCTTATGCATATGAAGTTTCATTAAAATCGGTTCATTCATTCCGTCCGTACGGCGTAAACGCTCTTAAGCACAGTACAAAGTCTTAAACATGACACATGAATTTTTAGGAAAAAAAATGTTCTGCTTTGTAAGGCATGGCCTCTGTAGCACCATGAAAGACGAGGCTTCAGGGGCTAGTGCGGATCTAGGGTTTCATTCGAATGAGTCTGGCAACTACGCTGGGGTCGGTGTATTTCATACATTCATTCAAAAGTTCTGCTTTGTAAGGCGTTGTCTCTGAAAGCCATACCTCTCTTTCTTATTCTGAGCAAATATATACGGCCGGCTTTCAAAAATCGGGTGTAACATTAATATGAATAGCGACTGGTGACTGTACGGGCGAGATTTACACACCACACTTTAAAGTTAGCGTTTCATACGAATATGAACCTTATTCTCGTGCAGATAATGTTCATATTCGTATACGCAAATGTAAAATTCGCAATTCATGTGAACACAAACCCTCCTCCGCTGCGTGCTTGCACACTTGTTAACCACAAGAAAAGCGCGCGCCGCTTTTGAGATAAAAAATACTATAACATGTTTGTCCTTCTTTAACGCAGTTACAGGACAACATATGGACGTGATGTTTTGAATTGAGACAGTTTATTCCCTTTAGGGCCGATTTTTCAATCTACATTTGTGGAATAAAATTGTTGTGTGACAGTTTTTGTATGGAAGAACTGTCAAAAATTCAAAATTTATCCTCCGATAAAACTATCTGGCGTTGGAAAAATTTGCCCTAAGAGTGACATAAGTTATTTTTAGGGTTCCGTACCCAAAGGGTAAAAACGGGACCCTATTACTAAGACTTCGCTGTCTGTCCGTCTGTCTGTCTGTCTGTCACCAGGCATCTCAAGAACCGCGATAGCTAGACTGTTGAAATTTTCACAAAGTATGTATTTCTGTTGCCGCTATAACAACAAATACTAAAAACAAAATAAATAAATATTTAAGGGGGGCTCCCATACCACAAACGCGATTTTTTTGCCCTTTTTGCTCGATATCAAAAATGGCAACAGGTAGGCACTTGAAATATTCACAAAATACTCAGTTGTATTTTAACTTTAATAATAAATAATAAAATTAAAATTATATAAATATTTAAGGGGGGCTCCCATACAACAAACATGTTTTTTTCGGCGTATTAGTCTTGTGGTACGGAACCCTTCGTGTGCGAGTCCGACTCGCACTTGGCCAGTTTTTTAAAACATGAATGTAACTTACTTATCGACAGCGTCTTCATTCTTCTTGGTGACAGGTTTACTTGAAAACTTGAGTGCTAAACCACTTAAAATGTCCGGTGATGCCAACTTGTCTTCTTGAACCTGTCAGAGTAATAATACTTTTAGAGGTATAATTATGTAAGTGTTATAACAAGGTCCCATTAAAATAGATGGACAAATTTTAACACAGCGCTCAGTTCGTCTAACCAAAGATATCCAAGCAAAAAAAAAACACTGATTAAAATGATTTTATATTGACCTAAAATAATAAATTGCCGGCACATTAGTGTATTTTCGTTAGTTGATTATTTTTCTTGTAAGTATCTATGCGTTTTACCATCGTCCTTATTTTGGTGGTCTGAATGATTTCTAAAAGTTTGTCCATCTAGTTTAATGGGACCTTCTATTTATGAAACTACTATTTCTTTCTACACATTCGTGATCAAATGCTTCATTAAAGTACAGTGAACCGCAAAGTCAAAGCATTTATTTCAAATATTCCTATTTCAAAAACACAAATTTTTGAAGTTCATGTCACAAATTACAATAAAAATAGAATTGAATCTAATCGCTCCTTCCAAAAGGTAGTTTTCATATGGAGAAGAACGGGCAAGAAATTCAACCGTTACGCGTGGCTAGTGTGTATTATAATAATTTTATAATGTTATTTCGTTTTTTTTTTTTTGAGAGCCCATTATTGAGTGTGCAAGTCACCCCCTGCCATTTTATCCGTGTACACATAAAACATTGTTCAGGCAGGGGTCATAGTTCTGCCATTGTTCTCGGTAACCAGTCCACTTTAGCCACCCATAGTCCAACTCTTTATTTTTCCATATCCTGCAATTCGGGGGTTATCTTTGGGTGCATTTGCATAGTGCATACAGAGATAATCGTCGGTTGGTGCCGCATTTCATTAAAGTTTCCTAAGGGGCCTCTGCGAGTTGGCTTCGGCAACTCGTACGCCTTCCAAAGGACCGGGTCCCCATGGACCCGAGATAAGTAAAATATAAATATTTGCAAACCTTATTAGGTAATGATAGTGCACTTTATATTTATTGCACACTAAGTAAAATGTCTGTGTGGTGCCGGACTTAAAGAATAGCACCACCCCATACTTCCCGTGGGTGTCGTAAAAGGCGACTAAGGGAGACCGGAGAATGGGCAGCAGCGTTCTCTATGCACTACACACACCATCATACCATACTGCGATCGCCAACCCGCCTGCCAAGCGTGGCGATTATGGCAAACCCCCCCCCCCCCCACCCCAATTGGAGGAGGCCTATGTCCAGCAGTGGACGTCTTTCGGCTGAAATGATGATGATGATGAAGCAAAAAGTAAACTTACGTGAACCCAGAAGGCCTTTTCGGACATTTTCTGTGGTATGATAGTCTTCCAGTTGGCTCGTTTCAGCGGGCCTTCTAGCTCCCACTTCTTTTTAGGTTTCAGGCCGTGAGGTAGCACATCTGGTACGGGCTACAAAAAAATAAATAACAGTTAATTGGTAAAGCGATTTTTTTTTAACTCGCTTTTATTAGGTCGACCTGTATGTAGCTAACTATGTAATGGAATCTAAGGTAACTAATTAAACCATCTTCCAAGGGTCGTAGCGTAATGAAAATTGGCAGCTGTATGTAGTTCTGATGACAATACAATAATATGTTACTGTCGAACTGATCTGATGATGGAGCCGGAAGATATGAACTGGAACTTCATGATGGAAAATCGTATCATAGCTGTTTTGAATTTCTTAGAAAAGTCTTGTAATGAACTTTGACCACGATTAGTTTTTTGTTTTAACGTGCATATATAAAAGCGTGTTTTTGTAGTGTTTTTTAAATTATTAATTTATTATGTTATTAGTTCACGTATTTAAAACAAAAACATAATATTCATGACAGAACAAGCATTTATTCATCATCTGCCTAGCCTTACAGCGGGTGCAGCTGAATACCAGTATTTTACATGGAGCGACGGCCATCTGACCTCCACAACCCAGTTACTGGGTAATACGATACCCCTTGGTAAGACTGGTGTTGTCAGACTTTCGGGCTTCTGACTACCCCGTAACGACTGTCAAAGATCCACGAATGACAGCCGGGACCAACGGCTTAACGTGCTTTCCGAGGCACGGAGGGGTCACGGTATGTAAAGATGCTCACCCATCCACAGACCAACCGCGGCAAGCGTAGCTTGACCTGATCGATCGATCTGTGCTGCTGTTATTATTTAGCCACGGGCCCCTCAGAACAAGCATTTATTATAAATGTATAATTGTCAAAGCTATTTTAAATGTGTGGGTGTGTATATTCTCCAAAAATATTTGTTTTTACCACGCTTAATGCAAGCCTATAATGTTCCCACTGGTGAGTTTGTTCAGATTTTAAATATAGGCCGACCGCTTAACTGAGACGTTGCCTGAGGTAGCAGCGCGATGCGGGAGGGGTGTGGTGACGTGATGCGAAAGCTCTGTGGTTCGTCAACTTGTGACAATTACCACCCCTCCCGCACCGCGCAGCAACCTCAGACAACGTCTCAGTTATGCAGTCGGCCCATAATTATAGATCGAACGCTTGACCGTTCAAACACAGACAACAATAGTTTGATGAATTTATGTGGGAACATTAATTATTTGGCAACACTGTTGTTTTCTGTCAACATTCACGTTTTTCGGTAAAATTTATTGTATAATTTTATTTTGCGTTTAAATTTAGTAATTTGCAGTTCTTGGGCATTTATTTATTATTTATTTTATTACAAAAAATCAAATCTTTTCTCTTCATAATATTAGTTTGGAGAACGTGAAATGTTACGAGACACTCACCATTCTAGGCATCATGAACCCTCCCGGCGGTGGCGGCGGCCTGGGGCCGCCCATCATCGGCGGTGGGGGCGGCGGGCCCCCTCCCATGCCCGGCATGGGAGGCGGCGGGGGCCCGCGCGGGCCGCCCGGCATGGGGGGCGGGGGCGGGGGCGGGGGACCTCCGCCTGCATAGGGGAATCATATCATATGAGCTCGAGAGTCAAATAATACCTAATATTGATGTGATGAACATGTAAGATATGTATTTTACAAGTTGGTACATACCCAAAAGCTACATGAAACTTGCTCATTTTCAATAGTCAGATAACTTATATCTGAAGAATAAATATTATGACAGTATGATTATTATCTACGACTATACAAAAGCTGTCAAACCGCAATATTTATTCGTCAGATATAAATTATTTATTTATAATTACCACCAGAAAATACATAACAAAAAATACAATATAAAAAATATACTTTTATATATTCATAAATTATCTGATTATTGAAAGAATTAGGCCTCAGACATTACACATTCTACAACAAACACCAATGTTAAAAATACCCACCATATACCATAAATGAATCTAATAGTCTACACATCACAACAAACAAGTACCTACCAGTCTTAAAAAAACTGCGTTTAGATACTCTTCTTATAAAGAGTTGCCTAGTTTTATTAAAAACTTGCTATACTGGTTTCTCGCGGTGCGTCATTTTACATATTATGCATACGCCCGTTGCACCAGCGAATTTACACCTAATTGCTAACGTCATAAAGATCAAAATAACAGGACATGGATCTTAAAACCACAAGCACTGACGTACCTTCGGTTTTTAACGTTATGAGCGTAGCAATACGATGTACAGTTGCTTGTGTAAAGTGCATACTCCTCTCGCATCGAGAGAGGCTACCTTTACAATCACTAATTTTATAATTATTTGCACCCCTGAAACTACTCGACTCATAATCTGCCTAGCCTTTCCCCAACTATATTGGGGTCGGCTTCCAGTCTAACCCGATGCAGCTGAATACCAGTATTTTACATGGAGCGACTGCCTATCTGACCTCCACAACCCAGTTATTAGATATTACTATACCCCTTGGTAAGACTGTTTGTCAGACTTTCGGGGTTCTGACCCGTAACGACTGTCAAAGATCCATGAATGACAGCCGGGACCAACAGCTAAACGTGCTTTCCGAGGCACGCAGGGGTCTTGTTATGTAAAGATGGTCACCCATCCACGGACCAACCGCGGCAAGCGTAGCGTAACCTGATCGATCGAGCCGTGCGGCTATTGCCCCTCTCTAAATTACTATTCAAAACTACTCGACTATTCAAAGATTTAAATCAAGTGAACATACTAAACGTTTTCCTTCTAGAAGTCACCAGAGGATTGGCATGTTTCCGATATTTACTCACATAGCCTGGAGATTTACAAAGATGTTACTAAGCAGTCCCAAAAGATGCTGAAGTACAGACGCTAGCGCATCAAGCTACTACAATCTGTCAAATTTCTTTTAACAGATTTTCAACTTTATCGCTAAAGCATAAGGTTCAAAGTTGATTGGGAAAATTTGACAGTTTATTATAATTAGTGGAAGGACTGTTCCTTCCACAAATTTTAATACATTTGATTTTGCATCACTGTCAAAATCACAGTGAACCTTATAATCATTGCAATAAGGTTGCTTTTCGGTTGCTGCTATTGGCAAGTTTGTCAAAAGCATAGCAATCTATATTTTATTGTCATACGTTATATTCCTATTCGTCGCATAAGAATGCCTTGCCGTGCCGTGCCGCCAATGGACACAGGCCCTAACTCGACTCGAAGAAAAGCATTGAAATGTGATCTTTATATCATATGACCATAGATCACGATCTGTATGAAAACCAAGCGTGCCATTTTTTGACTACCTAGACCTACTACGACGTCACTAGCACTATTTATTGATGGGAAAATCAAATCGATTCAAAGACGCCGCCGTCTCGCCCCAGCCCCGGGGCCTAGCGCCAGCGCGCTCACGCTCACACAGCCAACAGGGGGCCTAAAAAGGCCACTTTGGCAGAATCATGAAAGGATATCATAATTGACAGTTAACAGTTAAGTTAATCGTATCAAATCCCATTGGTGAAGCATTTTTCAGTTATTTTTTTTTTGTCTGTGTTAAAATAACAATCAATCCGAGCCAAATCCAATCCCTATCTCTTTGATTATACCTATGTAGTGCAGCGAAAAAAAGAAAAACAGGGACTGTCTTCGCCATATTGTTACGATTCATAATGTTATCCTTTTATGATTCTCCAAGGTGGCCTTTTTAGGCCCCCAGTAAACAGGACTGAGCGAGAAAGTGGCGGCTTACGATTTTTGTACGTAAGGTTGTGCGATTTTTGGCATGCGACGTAGATGCTCTTGCGTTATCTAGGTGTATCTATATCTGTACATATGACGTACAGATTAAACACATTAGCCCGACACCACATAATAGATACAGTGGCCTGCAAAAGTTAAATGAAATTTTTCCACATCAGCTGTGATGCCACATTATGATTTAAAATAAAAGAAATAAGCGAGTACTCCTAAGGGATCATCATTTCAGCCGAAAGACGTCCACTGCTGGACAAAGGCCTCCTCCAAGCACCTCCATTTCAACCAGTTCTGTGCTTCTCGCATCTAACGAGTTCCTGCGGCCTTCACAAGGTCGTCGGTCCACGTTACGGGAGGCCAAGACTACGTCTTCCGCTAAGCGATCGCCAATCCAGAACCTTTCGGCCCCATCGGCCATCTGTTCTGCGAGCAATGTGCCCTGCCCACTGCCACAATTTTTCAGGCTATGTCGGTTACCTTGGTTCTCCTGCGGATCTCTTCATTTCAGATTCGATCACGCAGGGAAACTCCAAGTATGCTTGGAGTTTGCCCTCTCTACTGCCTTAGGGATTACTAGATTATTTTTTTATGATAAATCAAAGGTGGATGAGTCAATAAAAACGTTAAACCAGTTCAAACATTTGGATCACTAGAATTTTAAATCATAATGTGGCGTGTCAAAGCTGAAGTGGAAAAATGTCAACTAATTTTTGAAGACCGCTGCTGTAAGTACAAAAGGGCACGCACACTAGATACGCTTCACGTACAGCGAATGCAAGCGGACTTTATCCGTCTTATTACAAAACGAGATCTAATTTTAGACCTAGCCTAAAGCTTCGAGCCAGTTACTCTATTTTGAACTAATTTTGAACTATATTCCGACAAACGTAAATTTTTTAATGCAAAATTGACGATTTAGACTCGGGTTTAACGTCAGTTTTTGTAATAAGAACTTTAGCTTCGTCGGATTATAGTTCGAAATTTAAAAATGGCTGGATGGTTTAAACCTGGGTCTAAAGATAAATCTTGTTTTGTAATATGGCCGTTTGTGTTTCTACCTGTTCTATCAAGAATTTCCTTGAATTTAATACATGACTCGAGAGGTACATTAGGAGTAGATGCCAACAATTCAATTCTTGAGGAAGGCTATAGGCTATTTAACATCACGCTAAGACTCTTAGGAGCCGAAAGAAAAGAAAAAAAGTTACGAAAACGAACTAATAGGCAGGCGATGCGATGCGACACCTTTTTTTTTTTTTTTTTTTGCGGATGGGAAATCACCAAATGACTCCTCCCGCTCTGGGTGGAGCGGATAGGAGTGTCAGACTCTTACTGACTAAAACCCACCCGTGTTCCTTCCTTAGCCCTTTATGTTCCGTTCCGGGCCAGCGGTAACCCTTTCGGACAATCCCGCTGACCGATTGGATTCACCCTGACGTCTGTTTTTGGTCGTTGCATGGAAGGCAGACCCGTGCCTTTCTGTACCATCTACACTCCCAAGACCCACAAAAACGTTCTAAAACAAACACAGTTAAGTACTACAGTCTAAACTACGTGTAAACGTGATGACGTCACACATACCTGTATTAGGCATGGGCGGCGGTGGCGGTGCGTTCGACACACCTAGAAACACACCACCCTGTGTTATTGCGTGGTCACATGCGTGTCAGATAGTGGCATGCTTAGAATACCGATAAATACAGAATCATTGATTTGTTGGTGAAACTTCACTGGGTGTGGTTATCTGGCTAGTCAAGAGAAGTCAAGGCAAAACCCCGAACTTGTTCTTTTTGAAGTGAGACTTCTAAGCCGGCGATTCTATTGAGAGTGAAATTTCAAGGACGCGTCACGTTTTGGCACATTTTGTTACATGAGAGAGAAGAATGATATAGCTCTCTGTCTCTCACACTGAATCTCTCTTACTGATTTTTTTAAAGAAGTTTCACTGCTTTCATGTGTACGGTGCACGCGCATTTTTTTGTTTTTATGTGCTTTATTTATTTCTTTATGCGTCACATTTAGTGCAAACACATCATTTCTGATCACGGGGTCAACAAACGCGGATAGTGACTTGTAATTACCAGTTTAAAAACTCGTTTTTTTTTTTATTATTTTGAATAGGAATGCCTTCTCCGTGAAGGCAAAAAATAAGGAAAATTACAGAAGTGTGGGGGCAGACCTTTGCCCAGCAGTGGGACAAAAAAGGTTAGAAAAAAAGATATAGATACCCATCACGGAGGACAGGGTGTTGTGTTGTGGGTGTTGGTGGGTGGATGGCGCAGCCTGGGCTCTCCCAGGCTGCGCCAGAGAACAAGCAGTTCTTGTCACTTGTCACAATCGCAGTCCCAGCTTGACGGCCTTTGTTTGTTTCTTTTTTTTTTTCGTTATTTTTCAATACATTAAGATACACTAACTAATTATACAAGCATACACTTTGAAGGTTTGAAGGTTTGAAAAAACCTTTGAAGGTTTATGTGACAAGGTGGAGGAAGCAAGCTCGCTCACAACACATTACTTACTTAAAAATATTTAAAGACTTAAGATGTGATGTCAGCAGTAATATAATATTTAAGCCTTTAAGCCTCTACCTATGTCCAGCAGTGGACTACGATAGGCTGAGTTGATTGATTGACCCATCACGCCTGTGAAGTTTCCCCAATTAATGGTCCTGTACACTTTGAAAATTGAAAATGATTAAGCTACATGCAAAAAGGTACATGCAATCATGCATATTTCGTTTTTAACTTTGACACAGTCGGAAATACCATAGTTTATGGTATTTTCTATACAGGGTTATTTGAAAAACACCAAAAACCTCTTAAGAGGTCATTGTACTCATAATAATGAACAACTTTTACTATGGGACCAAGAAAAAAAAATCAGCTGTTCACTACATTTATGCATAAATCATTCATTCAGATTTCAGATTTGGTCCCATAGTAAAAGTTGTTCATAATGATGAGTACAATGACTTCTTAAGAGGTTTTTGGTGTTTTTCAAATAACCCTGTATTTTAAACACTGTCTAAACACATTATGCCGAAGGTACGCGACCGAAGTTCGGTATGATTACGCCTGCAATGCTATTTGAATTACTGACGAGACATTATGCCGAAATTACGTTGCGTTATAGCGCTGATAAAAATCAGCCGCGGAACTTCGGTCGCGTACCTTCGGCATAATGTGTTTGGACACTAACAATTAGGTAGAATAAATTACCCTAATTATGCCAAAAAATCTACTAACCCACATTCTCCAATAATAGGGATGATGACTTTTTTTTAAATATTAATCTCATAAAAATATTTGTTGCAAACACCCATCTGCATCTGGCTAGCCTTTTCCCAACTATGTTGGGGTCGGCTTCCAGTCTAAGCGGATGCAGCTGAATATCAGTATTTTACATGGAGCGACTGCCCATCTGACCTCCACAACCCAGTTACTGGGTAATACAATACCCCTTGGCAAGACTGGTTGTCAGACTTTTGGGCTTCTGACTACCCGTAACGAATGTCAAAGATTCACGAATGACAGCCGGGACCAACGGCTTAACGTGCTTTCCGAAGTACGGAGGGGTCACGGTATGTAAAGATGGTCACCCATCCACAGACCAACCGCGGCAAGCGTAGCTTAACCTGATCGATCGACCTGTGCGGCTGTTATTATTTAGACAATACTACAAAAATTCTAGTTATAAACGTTTTAAAATAACGGCTAGACAAAGACGGCACTACAATAGATGTGACGTCACGAGTATGTAACTTCTTACTAGCGCCATACATTGTCAGGAGCGCGCGACAAGGTCGGGGCACTCCCGGGTAACCCCACAAAAAACTTTTAAAGCGTATAGCTTCTCCAAATTTCCATTGATTTTACTGATTCTTTTCGATTATCTCGTTTTACTATGCCTTCCTTGAAATTACATTATATGTTCGAACATTTCTAATATTAGTCATCATCCCTATTCAGTAAATTACAACTATACAGGGTTATTGGTAAAACATTAACAACCTCTTTGCGAAATCGCGAAAAAAAATCAGCTGTTCCCTACATTTATGTTCGTATAACTCGTCAAAATGTAGGGAACAGCTGATTTTTCCCGATTTCGGGTTTGGTCCCATAGTAAAAGTTGTTCATAATGATGAGTACAATGACCTCTTATGAGGTTGTTAATGTTTTACCAATAACCCTGTATATTAACCGACAATCTGCCAAGAATTCATATAAGTCAATCTTATCCAATATTCCAACGGCCGCGTACTATACAAATATTGGCTCAACTCATCATCATCTGCCTAGCCTTTTCCCAACTATGTTGGGGTCGGCTTCCAGTCTAACCGGATGCAGCTGAATACCAATATTTTACATGGAGCGACTGCCTATCTGACCTCCACAACCCAGTTACTGGGTAATACGATACTCCTTGGTAAGACTGGTTGTCAGACTTTCGGGCTTCTGACTACCCGTAACGACTGTCAAAGATCCACGAATGACAGCCGGGACCAACGGCTTAACGTGCTTTCCGAGGCACGGAGGGGTCACGGTATGTAAAGATGCTCACCCATCCACAGACCAACCGCGGCAAGCGTAGCTTAACCTGATCGATCGACCTGTGCGGCTGTTATTATTTAGCCAAGAGTTGGCTCAACTATTGGTCGAAAATATTTAGTAAGACATTGGCTACAAACCTTGCATCGGCATTGGCGGAGGCGGCGGCGGACCAGCCCCTATGAACCACACCAGAAAGAGATAGATATAGTGACATGCGTGTGCGCAAGAGAGAGAGCATTCGTGGTGGTTTAAGTTGTGAATTACAAATGAATTGATAATATTAATATGGGTAAATTAACTTTAATAGATTTCGTTAGAAAAATATTTTAAAAAGCATTATACACCGTGTTTTTCATGATAAGCATAAACTTTGTCAAACGCTTCTATAGCTTTTACAAATTAAATCTAACAAAGGAAGTAGTACTTAAAAAGGTTTCGTTGCAAAGATATTTGTAATTTCATTCAATGAAATTTAATTGAGCTATGCAGTAAGAAAGGAAACTTATTCTTGGCAAGTTTCAGCCCGCCAAATTTATGAATGAAAATACGTCGTTGCCAATTCGGATAAAAAGGCATGCATACCGGGTGATTTACGTCAAGGTATTTAGTTTATATGAGAATTTAAAAAAAAATAAGAATTCATTAATGTGTCCGTAATGAGAAATGCTTATTTCCATGGTCTGAACATCTGGTCGTAGTTTACGTATATCGTACTGAACACGGTGTATATTTGTGTTTTTAATTTTAAAGGGCATGCAGATTTTGCCTATGACACAATTATTGCTGTAAAGCCTGTTTTCACTTACACCAGGCAACACCTCAATGAATGCCTGATGTTGAATTTTCAACACTCGGTTCAGCGGCGAAAGTTGAAAATCCAACACTGAGCGCTATTGGATTATCGATAAGAATTATTATATTTCGATGTCGTTTGAAATAAGATTAAGAGCGTTTACGCCGTACGACATTTCATACAAACTTTCAAGTCCTTATTTTTCGAAATGAATGAACCGATTTTAATTAAACTTCATACACATAAGCAGAATACAAAGGTCTAAAAAGTTAGTAGAAAACATTTTCGAAAAATGGTGTTACAGCCAAATTAGACCGATTTTAAATTTTCCATAGAAACAGAAATTTCCAATTATCTTTTTTTAAATAAGACATTTCGAAAATGTTCTCTACTAACTTTTTAGACCTTTGTATCCTGCTTAAGCGTATGAAGTTTCATTAAAATCGGTTCATTAATTTCGAAAAATAAGGACTTATAAGTTTGTATGAAATGCCGGACGGCGTAAACGCTCTTAAGACATTTAAATAAATCTTTTTTGCAGTCCGTTCAACCGATTTTGAATTGTATTACGTTGGTGGCATGACATAATATGGCAGCTGCAGTAATCAGTTGGTATTGTAACCACTTTTTTGCTTTTAATACCATCCTTATGCCTACGGTATAGAAGTCAAAATCGGTTGAACGGACTGTAAAAAAGGTTTATGTAAATGTGTAGTCTTATTTCAAATGGAGTATAGTGTTTGTAAAAACGGGCATAGGAGCCAGTTTCACAATTTCCGAACGACGAATACATATTTCTCACTAAATAGATTAAAATATTAACCAGATTCTTTATGAAATTATCTTCTTCGGAAGTTGTGAAACAAACCCTGAGTATAGTACACACGGTGACATGTCTAGTCTATTCAAACTTTTCAAATTAATATTATATCAAGTTAAACAAATATCAACTTTATTTGAATGTCAATAAGTTGATTTCAGAGTGACTAGCACTATTGACAAAGTTATAAAAAGTTTGAAGTTGTAGCGTAAACAGAACTTTATTGTATATACAAATATGAGTTAATAGAAAAATATCCTTAAACCCTACGTTTAAGGATATTTTTCCATTAACTCATATTTGTTTACATTTTTGGCAAATGTTCTATGTTCTATGTTACGGGTTTGGTTTCCGCACTTAGTCCTTCAGTGGACCATTGTGCGTGGGCCATGGCGGCCGTCGGTGGTTATTCCAACCAGCCCACCTCCCTCCAGAAGCTGATCAAGTCTCCTGGTCTGTTTAGAACATCTGTGTACGATCTGGGTGTCCCGAGGGTTTCTGATCTTATCTGGGTAACGCCTGTGCATTCAAAGAGCACATGCGCAATGGTTTCATCAGTCTCCATGCAAGCTCTGCACAGGGGACTGTCTGTTATGCCCAGTGTGTGAAAGTGTTTATTTAGCGAGCAGTGTCCCGTGATGGTCCCCGTCATCAGGCGCAGGCCTTTCCTGTCCAGTCGTAAAAGGCGCCTGGTTAGCCTGCCGTCCAGTGACGGCATGGCTTCTTTGGACTGCCTGCAGCCTGGTGACGACGACCACCAGCTTTCTGCTTGTGTGTGGGTGTGCTCCTGTAGCCACCTGCGTAGTTGGTTGAAGGGGATGGGCACGATAGGTTCCGGTCCACAAACTGACATGCTGGAAGCCCTTCTGGCCAGCTCGTCAGCTGCGTCGTTGCCTAGCGATCCACTGTGTCCTTTTATCCATTGTAGTGTCACTGAATTGCGGTTCGATACAGTAGCCCGCTCAAGCGCATTGTGACATTTTAGTATTAAGTTCGTTTTGGCAAATAAATCGCGAATTCATATTAGCTACAGATTTCGTTTCGTTTTTCGTATGATGTGTCTACGTGTGGACATTAAACTCAGGGCTTAAGAAAATTAGGTAATCGTTAAGTAAATGAATTGTTTTATATTAATGACAGTTTATGATAATGCAGTACTGACCTCCTGGCATGGGTGGCGGGGGAGGCGGCGCGGGACCTCCCGGACTGCCTATCGCCTGGAAACAAGATAACACTTATAACAACAGTTGAAAAGTACCATCTTCGGAAAATTGAAAATGTCATATCAATATCGTCATTTGCCTAGCCTTTTCCCAACTATGTTGGGGTCGGCTTCCACTCTAACCAGATCCAGATGCAGCAGAGTTACAGTGTTTTACATGGAGCGACTGCCTACCTGACCTCCACAACCCAGTTACTAGGTCATACGACACCCTTTGGTAAGACTGGTTATCAGACTTTCGGGCTTCTGACGACCCGTAACGACTGTCAAAAGATCCACGAATGACAGCCGGGACCAACGGCTTTACGTGCTTTCCGAGGCACGGAGGGGTCTCGGTATGTAAAGATGGCCACCCATCCACAGACCAACCGCGGCAACCGTAGCTTAACCTGGTCTATCGACCCGTGCGGCTGTTATTACTTAACCATAAGCACATTTTCGAAAAATAGTGTTACAGCCAAATTAGACCGATTTTCAAATTTCCATAGAAACAGAGATTTCCAGTTACCTTTTTTTAAATAAGACATTTCGAAAATGTTCTTTTCTAACTTTTTGGACCTTTGTATACTGCTTAAGCGTAGGAAATTTCATTAAAATCGGTTCATTTCATAAAACATTTAAAAAAACAAGGGCTTGAAAGTTTGTATGAAATGCCGTACTGCGTAAACCCTCTCAAATACTGTTTTTATTAAAAACGAATACATGGGCACACAGTTTGCCTGTATCGATTTCTGGGTCAACTATACAACGTTATTTTTAGAATATGCTAAACCTGAATATAGTTTGTTCAGAATAAGTAGCTGAATCGATTCCAATAATTTTTAAACCATGTTATATTTTGTCCCAAAAATATTTAAAAAAGGTTAAAAGTTGGACACCGAGCGACACTAAGTAGGTTATCCAATCTCCGCGCCGATCGGTTAGGTACCTAGGTACTATTATCAATGAGCGCAAAACGGTGCGGCGCGAGCGGCGCGGGTGAGCATGTTTTTGTACGGACAAATAGGTTATCAAGCTTATAACTTTGTGATTTTTCATGGTAGTTTTGAAATTTTGTACATAGATTCTTTACATAAAAATACTAGACAGGTGTTTCGGGTTTCGCATATACTAAAAATAATGTTGTATATACCATCTAGTTTGCTACAGTATTAGAACCCTTCTTACCTTAGCTATAGCAGCGATATTCCCGTGCGTGACGCCGCCGGGTCCTGTGTTTGTCGCAGAATTCTTCAACCTTTCTTCTAGATGATCCGCTCTCGCTTCTGCTTCTTGTCTCGCTGCGATGGCCGCCTCTAGTTTCGTTCTTAATTCTTCAACTTTCTTTTCCTCTTCGGCGCGTGATTTTTCTGGAATCAACGAAATAGTATTAAATCTAAAATAATATAAAGAAATCGCCCCCTAGAGGGGTTCACAACTGTTTTAACTATACAGCTCAAAAAAATAAGTTATTTTCTGCGAAAAAATAGGCGATTTTCATCTTGATAATATATTTTTACAAAATTAATTGCAAATAATAAAGTTTTTGTTTTCAGGGCTGTTACTAAGAAATTCCTAATGGAAAATCTAAACTAATACTCATATAAACTTGAATCGATTTATTGTGAGTATCGAGTACCGAGTCGTATGGTTACTTCACTAGTTACGTGCGATGACAAATGTCAAAACGGGCCTTTTATTTTTTGACAACTTTATAATATCTAACTTACCTATAAGTCCATCTATGAGCGGCTGCACATCTATATTGAACCTCTGCGTCGCTCGGAAGTCCGGATCGTACCCGTTCTTGTGTAACACTATCTGCGTTATACACTCTTCTACTAGTTTGTAGTATGCTGGCCTGCAATAGAATATTGTCCATTGTTATAGAGAAAAATAGCGAAATTATAGTACTTGGGGGTTAATATGACATATTATCGAGCTTTAGAACGAGACTGTAACACAATAATCTATATACAACGTTATTTTTCGTATATGCGAAACCTGAATACAGTTTGTTCAGAATAAGTAACTGAATCAATTCCAATAATTTTTATCCCAAATATATATTGTCCCAAAAATATTTAAAAAAGGTTAAAAGTTGGACAACGAGCGACACTAAGTTGGTTATCCAATCTCCGCGCCGAACGGTTAGGTACCTAGGTACAATCCATGAGCGCAAAACGGCGCGGCGTGGGTGAGCATGTTTTTGTACGGACAAACAGGTAACTTAACAAGCTTATAACTTTGTGATTTTTCATGATAGTTTTGAAATGTTGTACATAGATTATTTACATAAAAATACTAGACACATGTTTCGGGTTTCGCATATACTAAAAATAATGTTATAGACAACGTGTTACGCGCGAGAAAAACGCGCCTTCGGATTTCGTCCGTTTACGCCAAAGAGCGCGTCCGCTTTCAAGCAATCCGTCTCCCTCTAGTGACGGATGTTTCTGAGCGTCAGAGTAACGGGAAAATTACTGATAGCAGTACATTCCTCACCTGATTAACTCATCATCTCTGATGAACAGTAAATGCTGTAATATCGATAGTAAGTAAGGTTCCGCCGGAGTGTCCATCACTAGGTTCTTGACTAGCTCGAAGCATTCATTGACGTCATGGAAATCCACTCTGAAAATAGAATATTTCGATTATGAAACATTTCCACACATGTCTGAATTAGGGCTTTTTCTTGGCTATTTCCCATGAGGGAAGGGAAAAGACTGCTTGAAAAAAGAATACTTTCATTATTTTCTGGTTAAGTAAAGAAAAATATCTATGAATAAATTTATGATTATTTGGACCACCAGTGTATTTGGCTTGTTCAAAATAGGTTCTTGTGAAGTATAGCGCCCCATCGTTCGTACTTTACACCTGTCTAAGTCACAAACATTAATATGAGGTAGTGATGACATAAAACGCCATTTGCAAAAATAGAGGATCTTCATAAAGACCCTTACATTCCCTGTTGAAGTATTTCTTAGATCAAATCCTTATTTATTTATTCATGTACAGACGCCAGCACATCAAGCTACGCGAAACTGTCAAATTTGCCCAATCAACTTTGAACCTTATGCAAAAGCGATAAAGTTGAAAATCTATTAAAGAAATTTGACGGATTGTAGTAGCTTGATGTGCGCCAGCGTCTGTACAACAGTGGTATATAGGCGGACTTCTTGCCACAAGGCATTCTCTGCCAATCTACCTTTGGATGAACAAAAGACGATAACCAAGGGGCTGTCTCCACGAGCGAGAGAATCGCGGCGATAGTCTCGCAGTGCCATCAAATTTTCTCCGCGATGATATCGCCGTGTGGAGACACGTTCTAAGAGAGTGTATACAAATACGTGACACGACGATAATATCGCCGCGATTCTCTCGCTCGTGGAGACGGCCCCTTAGCCTTATATTTCTGACTTCTAAATCATCATAAAAACTAACCTGACATCATCAAACTTAGCGAGGAACTCATCTTGATCGGCACCAGCATGTGTATCAAATACATTCATCTGAATCTGACGCGCGCCTTCCGCGCCTGCGCGGAGCTCATCTGTGAACATACGATTAAGGTATTATTATAGTATACGATACCCACCGTATTTACAGAAAAATAAAGTTAAACTAACTCTGCTATCAAATCTCGAACGTTACGTATGGTTATCATTGGGCGCCGATTCTGTTGTTCACAAACTAAACTAAATTTAAGTTCATGAATCTTTTTCTTTCTATTTCTTTAGGAAAAGGACAGAATATAAAAATTAGTTTAGTCCTGTCAAATTAAGATACTCCATAGACGACTTTAGACGAGATTAAAAAATTGGCTATTAAAAATACGTCAATTTACGTCAGGCGCTGACTAATTTGACAGGACTAATACTGAACTATTTATCTTCCGTCCTTTTCTTAGTGAAATAGAAAGAAAGAGATGCCTGAACTTAAATTTAGTTTAGTTTGTAAACAACAGAATCGGCGCCACTGGCTAATTTGGATTTGAATTTGTTTGAAAACTTTATTCATGTCTCTGAATTATACAAAGTACGCAATCCATACTAATATTATAAATGCGATAGTGTGTCTGTCTGTCTGTTACCTCTTCACGCTGAAACCGCTGAACCGATTTAGATGAAATTTGGTATAGAGATAGTTTAAGTCCCGGGAAAGGACATAGGATAGTTTATATCCCGATATTAGTTTTAGGCCAAATTTCCCTTGGCGTGGCGTTTCATCATGCAAAGTAAAATAAACCTTACCTATCAAATCATAAAGTCCAGTTCTCATAAACTCGCTGCGGAGATGAAGTCTGAACTCCAACTCTTCTGGTTCCGTTATGATAGCGTTCATCAGTTGCATGCAGCCTGTCTGGAATGGTAGTAAGGAATTGTGAGTCTTATTATTATGTTCAAAGGGCTTCAAATTGCATGCGAATAACAGTTAACATAGTATGTAATATAAATACGTATGACGTAAGTATGTTACCTTCAAACTCTCTGGCGTCTTGGACTCCAGACCCTCGATGATGGGCAGTAGTCGCGGCTTTCTGCTGGACTCGCCAGCCATCGTGATGGCTTCCAGAACCTTCTCGTGGCCGTTGGGGATCAGGCATATTGCGGCTAGCACCTGTAAAAATAAAATTTATTTGATTAATGGTAGCTCTCAAGCACCTGTACGAAGGAAAGCGCGAATCTCGAGCTTCAGTTTTTTTTTTAGGGTTCCCTACCCAAAGGGTAAAAAACCGGGCAAGAGCGAGTCGGACTCGCGCACCGAGGGTTCCGTAACATCCGGGTTTATGCATGAGGTTTATGTTTATGATATTAAATGTTTTTTTTAGATGCTCATGCCACCTCGAACCAGCCCTTGCGGTAAGCGTCCAGCCGATTCTGCCTAGCCTTTTTCCAACTATGTTGGGTTCGGCTTCCAGTCTAACCGGATGCAGCTGAATACCAGTATTTTACATGGAGCGACTATCTGACCTCCACAACCCAGTTACTGGGTAATACGATACCCCTTGGTAAGACTGGTTGTCAGACTATCGGGCTTATGACTATCCGTAACGACTGTCAAAGACTCACGAATGACAGCCGGGACCGACGGCTTAACGTGCTTTCCGGGGCACGGAGGGGCCACGGTAAGTAAAAATGGTCACCCATCCACAGACCAACCGCGGCAAGCGTAGCTTAATCTGGTCGATCGACCTGTGCGGCTGTTATTATTTAGCCACAATAGACCGTGATGTTAAAGACTAACCTTGGCTGCTTCTAAAGCGCAGTGCGGTTTCCTAGCGTCCAGACTCCGCGCTAACATAGGCAAGTATCGGTGAGGATCGCTGATAGACATCTTATGCATTCGTGTCGTGTAGGGCTCCTACCCACCTACCTATAGAGGTATGAGAAACAGGGTGTACAGTTCACTCATCCTCCATAGAAAAGGGAGGATCCTCTGACCAGACGGATGTTGTATCTGGCGGGCAACTGCCCGATGATTCATGTCGGGCCGTTGTATCCATGCTAGTTGCGAGGTAAACTCTGCTTGCGCGATGCAGGATTTTGCGTGACGTCAGTATGACGCGTTGTTCGCATGTGGCGTTGTAGCGACCCTGAAAGGTCGAATGCCAGGAAGCGCCCCAGGAGGTGACACAGGGGTGACGTGGGTAGGTGAGACAGACACTATACTCGTCTACCTACCTCTTGCTACAATACACCGTGATGTTAAAGACTAACCTTGGCTGCTTCTAAAGCGCAGTGCGGTTTCCTAGCGTCCAGACTCCTTGCTAACACCGGCAACGCCTCCCGGCACTCGAACATGGTGCGAATGCCCACAGTGTTGTTCAGGATCGCTGAGAGACATCTTATGCATTCGTACTGGACCCTATCGTAGCGGGAGTCGCTGGAATGGAGAGAAAATTAAATTAAACATTTGTTACTAAAACACTTGATGTTTTTGTTGGAGTAATTTCAGTCTTAAGAAAAGGGATGTAAAGTTGAGTTTTGATTTTTTTTTTAAATGCTTTTCCGCTCTCGACATTTTTTTTTGAGTAATTTCAATCTTGCGACGCAGGAAATTAAGTTGCGCTTTGATCTAAGACAAATTTATTTATTTAAACAAATATCCATACTAATATTATAAATGCGAAAAAGTGTCTGTCTGTCTGTCTGTTACCTCTTCATGCTTAAACCGCTGAACCGATTTAGATGAAATTTGGTATAGAGATAGTTGTGAGTCCCGGGCATCGAGTTTTATGCGGGTGACACCGCGAGGCGCAGCTAGTTTCATCATCATCTGCCTGCCTTTTCCCAACTATGTTGGGGTCGGCTTCCAGTCTAACCGGATGCAGCTGAATACCAGTATTTTACATGGAGCGACTGCCTATCTGACCTCCACAACCCAGTCACTGGGTAATACGATACCCCTTGGAAGGACTGGTTGTCAGATTTTCGGCGCAGCTATTTTATTATAATAAAAATCTTTTTTCCCATTCTTTGTCTAACTCTGCTATTGGATGAACATATCCAACTTACCGATAAAATCCACTCCCACTAGCAGCATGAAATAATAAATAACAATATTAAGAAACTGGTACAGTCCGCAATAAAAGTCGATTAACACTTCAGTTTTTTTAATCTCAGTTATTGAGCAAAATATTAACACTTCAGTTTTTTTAATCTCAGTTATTGAGCAAAATAATTGTTCAAAATTGCAGCAAAATACAATGCAATTTTGAACAAATATTTTGCTCTATAAACGAGATTAAAAAACTGAAGTGTTAATATTTTGCTCAATAACTGAGATTAAAAAAACTGAAGTGTTAATATTTTGCTCAATAACTGAGATTAAAAAAACGGAAGTGTTTATCGACTTTAGTTGCTGACCGTACATTTGTTATCTACGAAAGATGCTTAGGGCAGAGGCAATATCACTTCTAATGACCTATGTCATAACCCATTTAAGTAGTCATGAACTCACGAGATATCTGTTGACCTACTTAAGGTATATAACCTGACCAAGATTATGTCTGGACTTTAAAAGAGACTGCGACCTCTGAGTCTGTTTCGGCCTTTCTTCTCAGAGTAGTCAGATAGGTAACGTCGACCTCATCTAATTTAAAAAAAATATGATAGACGTGTAAAAGTATTTGTGCAAACCTACTTACAAAATAAAATCATTTATCATTTATAAAAATTAATAAGATAAGAAATCTAGAGAAATACTAGGGTCGAAAATGATTATGACTTACCCTGGAGCTAGAGAACAACTTCGCCCTTTATAAACTGAGGCCAAAATCTTTGATGTGATTGTCACCAAAAAGAAAAAATTACAAAAGCATAATCAGCCTACAATCACACTAATATTATAAAGGCGAAAGTTTGTGAGTGTGTGTGTGAGTGTGTGTGTGTGTTTATATGTTTGTTACTTCTTCACGCTCAAACGGCTGGACCAATTTTGATAAACTTTTGTATGGAGGTAGCTGACACCCTGGATTAACATATAGGCTACGTTTTATCCCGATATTCCCACGGGATCGACAATTACGCGGGTGAAACCGCGGGGCGCAGCTAGTGTTCTATAATGTTCCCAGTGCTGAGACACAGGCCTTCTCTCGGTGACAGGTAGTGGGCCGTAATCCACCACGCGGGCCCAGTGCGGGTTGGTAGATGTCACATGTCTTCGAATTTTTCGGTTCTAGGACATGCCGGTTTCCTCACGATGTTTTCCTTCACCGTTTTGACAGCAGTGATGATGAAATAATTTACACAAAGTAAAGCGCCTGTCTGGGTTCGAACCTACGACCTACAACTCGTAAGTCGCGGCTAGAGATGGGAATATACCCGGTAAAAACCCAGACTTTGGGTAAATACCTATTTATACCCATTTTTACCTTCCCATTTTTAATTTATACCGGGTAAAAATTAAAATCAGTTTAATTGAAACTAATTATTGTATTTTTTAATATATACTTTGACATACAGAGTTTTATAATTTATTTTTATTTGAGACCGTCGTCAGCACAACATACGCGGACATTGTTTCTCATTAGAACACGAGAATTTCGTTAACTGGCTAGAGCTCCGCCGTTTTGTTGAGCACGCGCCGCGCAGTCGCGCTTCGTTTCTGTTTTCGTGTGTCTAACGTTTGAGTATGACTGACTTACGATTTATATTCAGTTTTTTTCAACGGAATTGTGGGAAGTTTTGTTCATAGAATACTCTAAAAGAAGGTAACTCAATTTTAATTCATAGTACAATATTATATTGTAGATATATAAAATATAGAACGCACACTGTCTACTAAAGTAGCCAAATAGAATCACATTTCGACATTCACGAAATAGTGTAGGTATATCACTTTACTTTAAATAATAATTATAGTCAATTTTGGACTTATAAGTCTAGATAAACTTGACCCACGTGTTATTTTCTAACGTTTTTTTTTAATTTGAAATTTTTAACATCGGTATTCGGGATCGAACTAAAAACCGTCAAGAAATACTGTGTCAAAATTAATATTTACTAAATATAATGTGTTAAGAGCGTTTACGCCGTACAGCATTTCATACAAACTTTCAAGCCCTTATTTTCCGAAATGAATGAACCGATTTTAATGAAACTTCGTACACATAAGCAGGATACAAAGGTCTAAAAAGTTAGTAGAGAACATTTTCGAAAAATTGTTTTAGAGCCAAATTAGAACGATTTTAAATTTTCCATAGAAACAGCGATTTCCAGTTTTCTTTTTTTAAATAAGACAAAATGTTCTCTACTAACTTTTTAGACCTTTGTATCCTGCTTATGCGTATGAAGTTTCATTAAAATCGGTTCATTCATTTCGAAAAATAAGGGCTTGAAAGTTTGTACGAAATGCCGTACGGCGTAAACGCTCTTAAATGTGTTTTGTACTTATTATTAACAACATTAAATTCACTATTTTTTGTTTATATAATAGGAAAAGGCAGAAGGAGTGGGTCCAGTTGACCAAACACTCAAAGAAACGCGATTAAATTCGGAAACACTATAGTGTGGGTCCTGTTATATCAGTAATTTGCAAGTATTCTGATCATAAATATAAAATAGCAAACGTCAACAAAATGGGAAGTCATTTAGTTTTCTTCTTATCGTGTCGATAGCAATCTAAATGGACTCGGCCTAGTATTCGGCTACTTGTTTGGCGCCATCACCAGCGTCCACCAGTTCCTGTAACGTGCAACTGACGGGACACGCAGGACACATCCCAGCGTTTGTGGAACAGCACCACATTTACACTCCAAGGCGGAGTCGTCTATGAATCTCCACCTGAACAGGTTTTCCTTGCTTCGGCCAACCTGGGTCCGGAGTCTGTTTAAAGACTTCCAGGTTACCCAAGGGTTACCTTGGGTAACCTGGAAGTGGACATGAGTTATCATGTCCAGGTGGGAGGTCTTCAGCGGGTGGAACGAACGGTTTGGGTAAGGAAGCACTGTCTCGCCACAGCTTCAGTCTCTCTTGTGATGGTTCACCAGTGGAAGTGTGGGACGACACACTTTAAAAAACTGTTTGGCACAAGGATGTTGTCGTAAAAGGGTTTCGTGTGTCGGAGACTATATTGGCTCTTTCGCTGGAGCTTGCCACCGCTCTGCGAACCACTGGTGGCGCTATTCCTGCTAGTGGATACAGCATTTAGCCAAATGTGATAAGTTATTTAGTAATTTAGTCAAATGTGATAAGTGCCCAACTGTTGCTAAAAATGAGCTGAAGAATCAAACTGACGTAAATATCGCCAATACTACTAACGCTCCTGTTATAACAACGACATCGTCGTACCCAGCGCCCCATGTTGGTTCGCTGGATTCAGGAAATAGTTATCACAGTCTGAATCGGCCATCATCGTCATCACAAAGGCAATCAACGGAAGTGGAAGACATCGAAAGGCTGACAGTAAATTTAGCAAAGGCAGTATTAATTTCTGGATCACCTTTGAGCCTGGTGGAACATACACTGTGGATAGATTTTAAACGAAAAATCTAAGTAATTTTTACTCATTTACTTGTTTTGAAATGTTTTCACGATTGTTTATACATAATATATGTTACTTATCTATCTATGCTTAAAGATAGTGTGCAGCATTTAGTTAACTTTAAAACACGTGCAATCAGTACAGTAGGTACTCAATATTTTATTTTTATTTTAAACACTTTATTTTATTTGAAAATTTATGTAGATTAAATATTTAAATGATATTTAACTTCGTTTTATTTAAAATCAATATTTAACTTCAATGCTCAAGGTCAAAATTAACATGGTAGATCGTAATATTGATGACTAAGCCAATTAAATAATATAAAGACAGTATACATTTTATGACAAAGCCATTTAAATAATAAAGACAGCACTCATTTTTTACCCGGTATTTTTTATTAATACCCGGTAAAAAAGGGTATTTATTCTTTTTTACCTTTTTTAACCTTTCCTTCCAATTTTTACCTTCCCGTTTTTTACCCACCCGCCCATCTCTAGTCGCGGCCGTTACTACTGGGTCACCACTGCTCACAAAAAAAAAACATATGAAGCTACAATATGCAGCAGTCAAGCAATATGAAGACACCCTGTCACGAGGTCGTCTGGCGCCCATGTGCTGGTTTGGTCCCGGGGGTGGTGACGGCGTGCTATGTGTTCTGGTGCGCCGGTGATGGGGAGTACTCACTCCCCGGATGAGTGCTAACGCGTGCCCGTGTTCCCGCCGTAAGCGGCAGAGGAGGACACCGTGGAGTTTTAGTGGGTTAGAGTTCCACATAACTGCACTATCTCCCCGTGGTAGTGCAGAATGTATGAGCATTTCTCAACGATAAAAAAAGGCAATTTGATGAGATATCCGGAGCAATTTGATGAGTAGCCTGGTTCTATGAATGTACCTAGGGCAATTTAATGAGCAATTTGGGGAAACTATTAAACTCACTTCGTATAGCACTGGTTGAGCGTCGTGAGGAGACTCTCGATGCCTTTAGTGCCGAACTCCTCGATCCAGGACAGCGGGTTGTTGGTGAGCGATATCCTCAGGTTCTCCAGACAGCCGTGCAGCTTGCCTACTGACAGTTCTGGTTGGTTCAAGTAAGTGACGTAGTCTGAAGGTTTCTCGAATTTTGAGCGGCCTTCCTGAAAATTTTCGGGGTTAAAAGTAAGTTTTTTTAATGGTAACGGATGGCAAATAATTGCCAAGGATTAGATATCGTTTCATGCTTTTCAGTTTTCGTATACAGAGTGTAATTGAAATAACTGAAAAGTAATCATTATAGACAACTTTTACTAAGAGAACAACCATGAAATATCTGCTGCTCCATACAGGCTGCATGCAACTGATGAACGCAATCATAACGGAGATGGAGTTCAGACTTCATCTCCTCTTTATTTTCGCTTATAGGCCTATTCAGACATCGTCGCTAAAACATGACTAAAAGTCCTATCTCATTTTTTAACCAACTTGAGTCAAGACAACTACAGTCTTCCATTCGTGATTCTTTACATTTTGTTGCCTTTCAAAATGGTTATATGTTGAGCTCCAAATAACATAGAGGTACGACGGTTAGTGAAAAATGTAAGGAATCACGAATAGAAAAATGTAGTTGTCCTAACTCAAATCAGCTGAAAAATTAGAAAATGAGTCATGCGAGCGACGACATAAGCAATATCGCTGTGGCTCTCAGTAGCGATACTGGTCCGCCTTCTGATAAGTCACTTTGTAATTTGGACTTTGCACCAGTAACGCTTCTGGCCGCGATTCGACAAAACGAAGGGAACAGCTGACTTTTCCTTCGCGCTCTCAGACTGGTCCCGAAGTGTAAGTTGTTTGTATTTATGAATACAATGATACCATAAGTCTTATCAGATCTCTAATGGCATAAGAGATCTTCAGCTATTTTAATTACAACTGGTATAACCTAACATTTCATTGCAAATCTCTCAATTATAATATTTAGATATAAAGTTGAAATCTTTGAAATATAGATGAATGTAAGTATTACAATTATTGTTTTAGCGATGGATTGCGTAAGAATTTCAACAAAACAAGCTTGTTTACCTTTCTAGTAGCTTGGATTGGGACATAACAATAGAAAAAAAGAGGTGTCATCAACTGATCAGCAATGCTGCTTAGTTTTAGACAAGTTTTGAGGCCAACAGCAAAATCTAAAGACGTTTTTGATATTTCGAAATGTGGTGTCGTTTAATCAATTAATAGAGTTGAGTTGTCACTCATACCTGTGTGACAGTCTCTTTCTAAAGCTTGCTGGTCAATTTGCGAATTTGACAAAATATTCGCGTTACTTGGGTAAAACAAAATATATCCTATTCTTATTGGTATAAAGTTAATTTTGTATTAACAAACCAACCAACCTACATCCAGCTCGATGTGAATATTAACGCCTGGGTACAGGTGGCCTAGACGGTTTAATACTATCATGATTACAGTGTAAGAGAGAGACGGAGCTATACATGACCGATAGCACCATCCTTTTTTCGCACTAAAATCATGATGGCATTAATACTTTGTAATACGGCCCCTGCACTACGCCTATCTATCAGCAAAAGCCCTGTCTTGGTAGAAATAGTTCTAAAACGGTACTAACCTGTGTATTAACAAACTTATACGCGACCAGCATCTTCTTCTTCTGGTCGCGAGGGTACTTTCTAAGAGGCTCCTTCTTTTCTTCATTGAGATTCATGTCCGCCTGTAATTTGGAGAAATATGTCAATTATTTAAAGGTTTCTGTATTCATCATGAAGGCTAACATTATCATCATCATTCAAACGAAAGACCGGAGTCCGGCGTCAAGCAGCCTGCTGTGTTTCGTCGACGCGTGGGAGTTCCAGTGCTTTAGGCACCTTCTGGGCACTCTCGTTCCACCATAGACCTATCCATCGCTTTCCATCAGGCGATCGAGGTCAAGAGCGATGCCCATTCAATAATAAAGAATATAAAAAAGTCTGCTTCTGGAAATAGACCTTCCCCAAGCAATGGCATAGCGACCGATCCCGTGCTTCACGCATCCAGTGGTTACTCGCAACCTTCACGAGACTACCTCAAGCTTATAATGATATCTAAGCAGTCTTAGAAGAGCTTCATAGCAACTGACTAACTTTATTGCGCAGTCATTCGTTGTTTCTTAATTACACCTGGAGCCACCGCCTTTAGTTAAGGACTGTCTATGTGCCTATTTCTGGTACCACTGCGTGTAGCGGACCGTCCGTCGATGAGATTTGTAGGAAGCCGCGTCCGCGCTGCCTTCGACACGGATGTCCACCTAACACAGCGAACGTTTTGACTTTAATCCCGCTGTTTACTGTTCATTTTGTGACCATTGTTTTACTTACCAGCATCTCCTCAAACCGCCTTTGCAGCTGGGCATCATCAAGGGCATCTATCCTGCTGGTATACTCCGCGGTGGCCGATGGTTCTTCATCCTCAGCCCGGGGCTCCGCCCCTCGCGGTACAGTGTCGTAGCCGCGCTCGATCTGCCCCCCACCTTTCTTCGGCCTCCCGAACCATGTGTCCAGCTGTTGGCAAAGAAATAGTGTTGTTAGTTTTGGAAAAAAATGCAAAAAGTTACTTTGTACATATGGCTTACTTGCTCAGTACCATAAACAGCCTATAGTGTTCCCACTGCTGGGAAACAGGCCCCCTCTCTTCGAGATGGGCTATATTGTACCACGCGCGCCCAATGCGGGTTGGTAGATGCTTGCTCAATATGCAGTGGTCTATTTTATTCTTAGGCCGAAATCTATAAACTTTACTTAGGCTTAGCGTTATTCACACTACTGTCAAACTACAAGTACAAGATAGAGACGGGACATGACTAAGTAAAAGCACGAGCTAAGTGACGTTTAATAGATCTCGCCGAAGAGTCCTATCTCATAAGCGATTTGGAAGCGTTTTTCTAGCAAACCGATCGGTCAAGTTGCTGTAAATACGCTAGTAAATTGTCAGTATGATAAGAACTTTAGAAGCTACTAGAACACGAGCTTGAGAAAAATTTCTGGAATGAACTAGCAACAAGAGAAAAGTATACAGGCAGTTCTTTTGCAAAAAAAAATATTCAAAGTACATAGTGCGTGTGTTGAGTAGGTTAGCCTGTTTAGGTACCTACACAAACCTTAGATTGTAGCACTCTTGATAATTGATACAGTTAACAATAGGGTTTTCTATTTCATGAATGTGTGTGTGTGACGGACCGAAAAGGAAAAGTAAAGGGAATCATTTACTACGCGGAAGTCCATTAGACACAATTATTTGGTGGATTTAACACAACCGCTGATGTCAATCCTCGTTAATAAACATTTATGAATATCTTTTGAAAGAATTCCTGCGCTTATGATCCAATTTACGAAGTTTTACACGACAATGGTAATCATTACCAAATCAATTATTACGTAGACTATTGCAGTCCCCTACTGGACATAAGTCTCTCCTAAATCCCACTAATTACATCACATAAAAAAAACCATTTTAAATACATTATAATCAAATTAGACGACAATCATGCGACACAGAAAAACAAACGCACACACGAACACAAAATATTCACACAACAAAACCTTCCAACTGGCCACATGCCATCGCCAAAAAAACAAAAGAAAGTCTACAAAAAACAAAACCTTCGGGAAAAATTTGCGCAACACAATCCTCATGTCGACAAACGGACGCACCGACACCAAATCGATTACTAATATAATATAATCGATTATCATCGATGACAACAGACGCGATTCAGTTTGTATACAATACTGAATCGAATGACGTCCTTAAAAGTAATACAATGGCACAATGCGCAATGGTTGTGTCCTAAATGCGCTTGTTTATGGACTATTACTTCATTTAAAAGTAGAACTCGTATCGGTTTGTGCTTCTCTTTAAGGTATAGAAAATGTTGAACAATGTTTTTAGGGTTCCGTACCAAAAATAGTAAAACGGAACCCTTATGGTGAGACTAAGTCTGTCTGTCTGTCTTTCACAGCTGGATATCTCAAGAACTACTAATGCTATCAACTTGAAATTTGGAATAGTTTTTGATGACGTTTGCCCAACTATTTTGCAAATAAGAAAAAAATAAAATTATAATGTATATTTTTTGCAACAGGGACTGATAGGGGGTCTGAAAAATTCGAAGTGGGGATACTAGGGCATGTGGGGTATCATATGAAAGAGCGTAGTTTGCACATTCTCAAATTTTTTTTCTTTTTTTAGGCCGCGTAGATGAAACATGTAAAAAAATACCGTCCCCTTATCGCCGAAGTTTGCAAAGAGAAAAATCTGAAATTACTCTATGTGATAGAAGTTTATGTAAAGATTACAGGAAAAATAAAACGAAGTCTCTAAATAGCACACTTTTTCAGAAATCATCAACTAAAGTTACATCAGTTCCACTATCGGTCAAGAGATGGCGTTGACATAAAACTGCAATATTCTACACCGCAGTGCACAGTGTTAAAATTCTCTGACAAATACAGGCCCCGCCGATGAAGACTTAAAAACATATGATGCTACGGAACCCTCGGTGCGCGTTTCCGACTCGCTCTTGCCCGGTTTTTTTTTAAACCAGCGCTGGGTCCACGTGGTGGATTACGGCCCACTGCCTCTAACAGAGAGGAGACCTGAGTCTGGGCAGTGTGAACATTATCGGCTGATTATGGATACCCTTCGTCTGATGAAACGCTAACTCTTCAGACGGAGGATCCTTGAGGATGTCATAATTATTACACTCCTTCCACAAAATCACGCATATACAGTGGTATATGCGTGATTTTTGCGCCCAACACCCAGTCATCAAACCACCACATAATAGTGATTATGTGGTGGTTGATTAGTGACCACTATCAACACCGTAAAAGGAGGTGACGGTATTATAACCAAAATGGTTTTAAAAAAATGCCACCAAGTTGTAAGTGGTACAATTATCGGCACGGATCTTGAGCGCTGACCTTCACCTGCGCAAAAGTGAGTTATTGGGTCCCTTTGGTGGTATGAAGTGAGGCGCGGGAGCGGGGTATATATGTTGTCGTACAGTGATAATGATAATAATAATATTATTATTATATAATATTATGTTTTATTTTGCCATAAGTGTACGATGCGCAAAGCGATTCCCACTCTACCGCGAGCGCTCAAGATCCGTGCCGGTAACTATAATACAGTATTTGTAGCAGACGTTTCAAATCTAGCAAGATACTGCACTGCAACGACCAAGCCTAAGACAAACGGAGCGATGATATCAGTAAGTATCTGCTAATTCGATCAAAATTCGCTGGATGTTAATCACTTTGACAAAGCAATTAATACAGTTATCATCTAAAGATTCATGTGGTGAAATAGTATTTTTGAATGTACTGAATTAACCACAGCATACTCAGCCTTTAGTGGGGGATTTACACTAGGTCGATTTGCGCCGTACGGCTGGTCGCTTACCTAATAGCCAAGCACACAACAAGCCGAATCGACAGTTCGCCACCCTATTTACACACGTCGATTAAAATCGGGTGACTAAAGTTCATTTCAAATAAACTTGCGATAAAGTTTGTTCACCTCCTTCTACTAATGTATCTCAATATTTCCAAACCATACGAAAAAAATGTATGGGCAGTGTCGGTAACACGATCAAAACATTGACTTACTCCGTGTTTGGTATTATGAAACTCAACCGATGCAATGTTAGCGACAGTTTTGTATGACGAACGATATCTATCGTAAGTTATTTGGACTTTTTGGTACAGGGTGGTTGAATGACATTTATCGCAAGTTTATTTGAAAAACACTTTAGTACATTTTGCATCAAAATGTCGCCCTTCATGCGGCGGACGATCGCCTGCGACTGAGCATTTTCACTGTCGATTAGGCGCTCCGCAAACGGCGGTCATTTTGTTCGCGGCTGACCGCGAGAGACATCATCCGGCAAACATCGGCGGCGCGGTCATTTTGCCCTCTATGTGCGTTGGTAGTATAGGATTCCCTTTGTATTATCGTTCGCGGTCAAACCGACAGGCCCGGCCCGCCCCGCTTTCGCGCCTAAGGCCTCATTTACGGAGACGCGGGGCGTCTCGCGTCGCGTGTGGCGTGGCGTCTCGCGGAGTCGTGGCGCGTCGGACGTTTTTTCTGTTTACGGTGGGGAACGTACGTGAAGCGGCACGCATCATCGCACGCGTAAACACAAACTTATAGCAATATACGACCATGTTCATAGAGAAGCGAGACGGGAAGCGTGGCGGTGCCCGCCGCGGCGCCCGCGGCGAATGCTCTAGCGTGTAGCGAAGCACGCGGCGGGCATCGCGGCGGCACATAGCATAGGACATAGCTTCATCGAGAATTGCCGCTGCGTGCGCCGCCGCGATAAACGCCGCGTGGGACGCGTCGGTGCCATCAGCGGGCTCGGCCGCAAAAAACGCCCTAATTCAAACAAACGCGTCTAAAATCGCTTCTCCGTAAACGCACTCATACAACGCCATATATTTGAATTCAGTGCGGGCCGCGCCGCTCAACGCAACGCGCGACGCCCCGAGTCTCCGTAAATGAGGCCTAATAGTCACCCGCCGCATGCGACCTGTCGCCGAAAGACAAAAGTCGAAACCTACTCTACTTTGGAATTTGCAATTTTAGTCACATGTGGCCTAGCCAAATTGCCATTATCAAAAATCTAAATCAAAAGTCATTTATTCAAACTAGGCTGAGAATCAGCACTTTTCGAACGTCAAAATTACAAAAGACAGTCCCCCAAAACGCCCGCCCTTCACCACTTCCTAGAGCTTTCGCTGGGGAGAAGAAGTGTCGCAACAAACTCCCAGCAGCACAGCTGTCTGTTCAGTTAGAAAATACTTGATTGTATACAATACTAGGTACGGAAATGCATTTAGACAGTCACCTGTGTAAAGCCCGCATAATGTTCCCACTGCTGGGATACAGGCCTCCTCTCAGTGAGAGGGAGCGGGTCGTGCGCGGTCTCAGTGCGGGTTAGTGCCACATAAAAACAAAACTTCTTCGGAAGCACCTTGAAACGCCGAGACATAAATGTAAACCGGTGTCTAGTGGTCTTTGCCAAATGTCATCTGTGTCAAAGCAAATCATGTCTATTGTTTACATATTACTTATTCACTTTTTAAGGATGATTTGCACCAAACGGCTCAGATCGGAACGGATGCGGCGATAGCCGATCGCTTCCGGCAGATGTCGACGCATTACTAAAACTGGCGGGAAAACAAAATGGGGGTAAACGGAGCCGGTCGAAACCAAACAAGGTTTTGAAAAGGCAGGGTCCAGAGAAGGACACGTGCGACAAGGATGGTTTCATCAAGGTGGAGAAGAAGAAGAAGAAGAAGCCTCCTTGTCGGAACCAGTGCGGCACCGCGCAGGCAGGACCTAACATGCTGCTGCGTCCAGCAATCCCGTCGACGCAACTGTACGTGTCCAGACTGCACCACTCCACGAAGGTTGAGGAGATCGTGGAGTACATGCGTGTGAAGACCAGCTGGACTTTGAGGGTCGAGAAGTTGGAGTCGAACACGAACTTTAAGTCGTTCGTGGTGCGTGTTCCGACACAGCATCTCGAGAAGTTCCTCAAGGAAGAGTTCTGGCCGAAGGGTGTTGTGTACCGCCGGTTTCGTGGCCGGTTACATGACACCAGTCAGCGAAACACGACGCAGACACTTCGTGTGCATTAGTTTTTAGTGTAATTATAATGTATGTATTTATAGTATTTTTAAGTCATATTAATATTCTATTGTATGTGTTTATATGGGCCTTGATGCCTGAAATAAATAGATAAATAAATAAATAAATAAATAAATTACGATCGGCTCCGTACCGTCGCGTCGCTTGCGAACGTATCCGTTTCTGCGCCTAGTCTCATTTCTACCGTGTTGACGTGTTCTAATATTTGAAAATAGTTTAAGTTGACGTAGTATTGTTGACTATTGCATTAGAAGAAGAAGGAAATAATCATAAAACTCAGGGAGACAAAAAATAAATTTTTTGACGACAGGCGTAAGAAGCCGATCGCGCGTCGCAGCATACTTTCGGCTACGATCGCGTGTCATGGAAGTCGCCCGCAGTCAAGCTGCTGTACGCGGATAATATAGATTTTAAATATTGTGTACACGATTTAATATCGTTTAAAGATTGTAAAATCCGTTCCGATTCGATGCGGTACGAAGCGTTTGGTGAAAATCATCCTTTGCACTCCCACTCAAGACACGTCACTTTTATATTTGCCAGTCATGGTCCATGCCATCATCATCATATCAGCTGAAAGACGTCCACTGCAGGACGCAGGATGTATTTCTTATTATTTTTGTGGTGTACAATCCATACTAATATTATAAATTCGAAAGTAACTCTGTCAGTCTGTCTGTATGTTACCTTTCACGTCAAGCTATACGTAAACGTCAAGCTATGGTCAGTGGGCCGTCTTAGGGGCGTTTAAAAAGAGTCTGTCACACAAGTATGCAGGGCCGTTTTGTCCATTGGCCACTCTGGGCAAGTGCCTGGAGCCAAGTTCCCAATGGTCACGGCGGCGACGTTGCTAGAGGCTGTCACAAGGAAACGCAATGGACCTGTCATAAAATTTCGAGTTCGCTCTTGCATCCTGCATTCTCCATAGGAGCCGCTAATTCTAAAGTGCCCAAGGCTTCTTTTGGTTTGAGTGACAGAGACGACGCTCTACAAAACCGAACTTTGTCTAACACTCGATAAGCCATAATATTTAGGTCCAGATAATCAAAAAATCTCGAACCCAAATTCCTTTGATCACTACTAATACATCTTAAATGCGGTTTAAGATAAGTAAGTAAGAATGAATCATTGCTGTTTTAAGTTCCACGGTGAGTTTTTCAATGTTATCCTTTTCGTGCAAGGTTGATTCAGTGCGTGCAGTTCTGATGTCATAAGTGTGTCATTAGGCCGAAATGTCAATGTCAGGTAAGAAAACTAATGACCGTTCTAGCAAGCACTCTAATTACGTAGAAATTCCAAATCCATTGCTTCGTATGTTTGTAATGTATGTAATGAGGCATGTGATACAAAATTACCCCGCTGTTTTAGGCCCGCTTGCACCACAAATCATTAAACACATTTAACCCTTAGTCTGCCGGAACGTAGATCTACGCGAGACACAATGGCTTTTTAATGAGGGATTTTCTTTTTCTTTTTTTTTTAACGCTTCCCTAGCCGCCGGATAGATGGCGCTGAACTTGGTAAGTTACTGCAAGGAAGTGAACGTCACATAATTTTTCTATTAATTCAATTGGATGTAATTTGATCGTAAAACGAAAGCAAACGAAACTGTCACTCAACGAGCGTATATGACGTGACGCAATGTTTTTTTTTTCAAGCGTTTTGCCTTTGGCACCTAGTAACGTAGTCAGTTCAACGCCATCTTCAGGGTTCTTGGAAACTATGTTTTTTTTTTAATACTCAAAAGAAAAACCTCTCATTGTAACTGTAATTACGGTACACAAGCGGTTAACGCTAAACAAACAAACATCGTTCTGTTTCTGACCAAAGTAAGGTTTAATTTCGTAGGTAATTCAATTGTTATCTGGCTTAGTTTTCCGCATTGAATTAAACCGGGCCACATATGCCACACTTATTTTAAGAGTGAATCAGCAATATAAGTTTATAAATAAATAAAGTATTTATACGTATGTGTTGTTCGTTGTTCAAGGTCGGTAAGTATTATAACGAATTGCATGCAAGTGTGATGTCATTCTTGTGTCATCAAACTGTTCTGAATATTAAGTATCTAGCATATTCTTGCATTTGAGGCCCAAAAGGAACGGCCGCGACTCACAAGTTGTAGGTCGTAGGTTCGAACCTAGACAGGCGCTTTATTTCGTGTAAATGACTTCATTGCCACTGCTCTCAAAACGGTGAAGGAAAACATCGTGAGGAAACCGGCATGTCCTAGAACCAAAAATTCTAAGACATGTGACATCTACCAACCCGCACTGGGCGTGGTAGGTTACAGACCAGTCTCTCTCGAAGAGAGTGTCCGCTCTCTCTCTCTTGCAGAGAGGAGGTCTGTATCCCAAAAGTGGGAACATTATATAGACATTAACAACATTATAATACCTTGAGCTATGCCCACAGCTAACACAATTAGTTAATAAATAAAAACATCATCATCATCATTCCAGCCGAAAGACGTCCACTGTTGGACATAGGCCTCCCCCAAGATTCTTGGCAGGCGGGTTGGCGATCGCAGTATAGTATGGTGGTGGAATGCATAGAGAACGCTGCTGCCCATTCTCCGGTACGACCTTTAGTCGCCTTTTACGACACCCACGGGAAGAATGGGGTGGTGCTATACTTTAAGTCCGGCACCACACGGACAATAAAAACTTTATCACACACAATAGTTGTTTCATTATTATAAACTTACCGAAAACGGAGCTAAAACATATTCACCCATACTTTTGAATGTATACATTTCTTCACTTAGTTTTTAAGACACATCACTGTAGCATAGTCACTTTAGATTAAAGAAGCACTGGTAAACTATTGTTTAAAAGATCTAGGAGTGAAAGAAAACGGAAAGAGCTGTTTATTATACCGTGCAAGGAATAAAGTTATTTAAAAGAAATCCAATAAGACACTCGGACACGAGATATTTCAGTTATCTGATTGTCTGGCGTTGGAAAAATCAGCCCTAATTCTTCTGTTTACATCAATCTGGGTGGATGGTTTCAACGAAAGTTATGTGACGAAATGCGTATCTGTCCTGCGGGTCTGTCGAGTTCCGTTTCTGACAAGTTGCGAGTCTATCCTAAGAGATGACGAAATGCTTACATATACGCCGACGTGGAGGATTGATGGTGAATCTACAGGTCAGTAGTGTTGCATTTTCCTGCCAAATTCCTTTGTCCATGTACAATTCTCGTCGTCCTAATTCGTGTCGCATTTTGCAAAGTCAGACCTACCCACGTACTTTTCACCCCCGCATTATACAGTCCACTATTTAATTGATCCAGCTCCCAGCGTCTGGGATAAACGCAAACAATTTTATATTTCCGCCCAAGTATTTGGTGTTAGGCGCCACCATTTATTTTTGGTTTCGGACGACATGCTAGTAATCCGATATCCATAACATACACGGCTTTATTCTCCGAAGGGTTAAGCAGCCATGCACCTCCTGTAGTTCACCCACATTTCGCCCGTTATGTTAATAGGGTGCGAGAACTACGGAAGCACACCCACACACAATGAGAGAGCTGGTGGACCTCATCACCGGGTTGCAGACAGTCCAAGAAAAGCATGCCATCTTTAAATGGCAACCTAACCAGACGTTTACTACGCCTGGACAGGAAAGGCCTGCGTCTGGTGAGGGGGACCATCACGGCACACTGCTCGCTAAACAAACACTTCCATGCAATAGGCATAACGGACAGTCCCTTGTGCCGGGCTTGCATGGAGGCTGATGAAACCGTTGCGCATGTGCTCTTTGAGTGCACAGGCGCCACCCAGATTAGGTCAGAAACCCAAGGGACACCCAGATCTTACAGAGATGTTCTCAACAGGCCAGGAGACTTAATCGACTTCAGGAGAGCGGTGGGCTGGTTGGAATAACCATCGATGGCCGCCATGGCCTACGCACAATGGTCCACTTGAAGGACTAAGTGCGGAAACCAAACCCAGAACATAGAACACAGGGGGCGAGCCTGTTGCCATCAACTGGGTACAAATCCAAACTTCGGGCTGCTACTGAGAAGTTCCAGATGGAAAAACCTAATAAAGGCTCCTTAAACAGGAGCGACATGCGATCAAATCGCGCGCGACACAAAGGCACCGCAAGTCGCGCAACGAGCAGTGCCTTTGTGTCGCGCGCGATTATAGTTTGTAGGAGCCTTAACGCTTTCCCTGAAATACGAATACATCGTGAGGAAACCGGCACGTCCTAGAATAAAAAATTCCAAGACATGTGGCATCTACCAACACGCACTGGGCCCGGGGATCAGACCGGAATGAGAAAGTTTATACTGGATAAGACAGAGATTAAAACAGAAGAAGAACTAGCAGGGGATCGAGAGGGCGGTGGAGGGGCGTTTCAGGGGATCAGGTGCCGTATTATGACGGTTTAATGCCATCATAATTCCAGAGGAGAGAGACAGAGCTATACATGACCGACCGTTAGTGATACGGAATTACCCCGCGGATCCAACTTAAAGATTTACTAACTTCGCTGCATTAGATATTAGGGAACCTCCATACTATACCGTTTTCTTAACCCAAATCACACTAATATTATAAAGGCGAAAGTTTGTGAGAGTGTGTGTGTTTATATGTTTGTTACTTCTTCACGCTCAAACGGCTGGACCAATTAAGATAAAAATTTGTATGGAGGTAGCCGACACCCTGGATTAACATATATTTTTACCTACATACATTATCATCTGCCTAGCCTTTTTCCAACTATGTAACTATGTTAGGGTCAGCTTCCAGTCTAACCGGACGCAGCTAAATACCAGTATTTTTTTTATTATATATCGACGGCGAATACCTCCTAACTGACAAAGTCAAAAAAATTACACAAACTGAAAAAAAGTTCAAAAATAGACACTTTGCGTTGGTTTAGTTGGGAGGTACATATTTCTACATTTTAATTGAATGCTGTTGCAACTAAAAATACACTTAGGCGATTCACTAAAACATGCGAATAACGCTTTTAAATTCAAAACTATAAAAAAGTGAATTTCTCAAAAAATGTCAGTTAGGAGGAGGTATTGGTACTTCGCCGTCGATATAATATATACGGTTTACCTACAATCATCATCTGCCTAGCCTTTTCTTAACTGTGTTGGGGTCGGCTTCCAGTCTAACCGGATGCAGCTGAATACCAGTATTTTACATAGAGCGACAGCCTATCTGACCTCCACAACCCAGTCACTGGGTAATACGATACCCCTTGGTAAGACTAGTTGTCAGACATTCGGGCTTCTGACTATCCGTAACGACTGTCAAAGATCGACGAATGACAGCCGGGACCAACGGCTTAACGTGCTTTCCGAGGCACGGAGGGGTCACGATATGTAAAGATGGTCACCCATCCACAGACCAACCGCGGCAAGCGTAGCTTAACCCGATCGATCGACCTGTGCCGCTGTTATTATTTAGCCACGGGCTAAATAATAACAGCGGCTTACGGTTTACCTACATACAAAGAGCGCTAAATACTTAACCTTCTCCGTTTTTGAAGTTGTTCAAGAATCAAATGCACATTGCTTACAATGTACTTATGCCAAACAATAAATATCAACGTTTTTAAGGTACGGTCAGCAACAAAAGTCGATTAACAGTTCATTTTTTTTTAATCTCAGTTATTGAGCAAAATATTTGTTCAAACTTGCATTGTACTGCTGCTGCAATTTTGAACAAATATTTTGCTCGATAACAGAGATTAAAAAAAACTGAAGTGTTGATATTTTGCTCAATAACCGAACTGAGATTTAAAAAACTGAAGTGTTAATCGACTTTTGTTGCTGACTACACGGTACTAAGTACACGTGCTAAATACAATAACAATAAATACGCAGGTTTTCCTTGGATGTTTACCTTTTAAGTGGTAGTAATGAATTTAAATTACAAGATGCTATTAACCTAATACCATCATCATGTTCAGACGCCAGCACATCAAGTTACCACAATCTGTCAAATTTCTTTAATAGATTTTCAACTTTATCGCTAAAAAAAACTCAATAACAGTTTGCCCGACCTGGGAATTGAACCTGGGACCACACGCTCAGCAGCTGCGCTTGCGCACACTAGGCCAACTGGGCAGTGATAGTTAAGATATACTTAAGCACTTCATCTCAAGGTACATTTTACATAATAATTATATATATTTTGAATTTGCTACTAGCCACTAGTTTACTAGCTCATCTTTCTAACTGACCGACAGACTCTGACACAGACTGCTTGGCAGTTCAAAAGTGCCTGTTTATGGTTTAATACAAACAAATGCGTTGAGTTTAAAATCTAGATATACCTACCAAGGAATTAGAAGCCATAGACAGGTACCAGGTAGAGACGCAAGGTTTATGTAATTGTAATCGTTTCCTAGCCGGATAAACGGATGCCAGACAGAGATAAAGTCTTATCAGTGCATCATATAAACAAACGGTGAATAAAACAATTAAGAAACTTGCACAGGATAATAAAATCAGCTATTTTAAGATAACCCTTGAACTTAAACAAAACACTACACTGAAACTCAATCTTATTCAACAAGAAACAAGTCCTAAAAACGCTCACGACAAATCCACTTGCAAATCCTAAGAAAAATCTTTAGCCAATTTTCTCAAACTCCCAGAGGAAAAAAAAATCACAACAATCCAAAACACTGCACTGAAAACTGCACCCTATTTTCATAAAAACACAATTGAATATCACAAACCAAGTCTAGAGCAATATTCTTTGGCCCTCACACACTTCCGACCAACACAAAGTCTGAACGTACACTGATCGTGATCACTGAAAGTATTTCACTGTAAATAATTGGCGACGAGAAAATGATGATGAAGTATGTATTTATGAACTTATTTAAACGAATGGCGTCATTGTGCTATCAGCTGGTAAGAATACACATAATACATTATTAATTTATGTTAAGTGCGGATTAAATAAAGCCTTTTGTATGATTTTTTAATACTTTGCTTTGTATAGTAGAACCGCCATAGAAGGGGCCTGCTTCGTCAGGAGAAACGACTAGCTGCGCGGTTTCACCCGCATAAGCCTCGATTTCGTACGGATTTCGACAGAAAAAGTATCCTATGTCCTAAACCAGGTCATGGTTTACCCATGTACCAAATTTCGTCCAAATCCGTTCAGCCGTTTTAGCGTGAAAATGTAACAAACAAACAAGAAGTTAAATCTTTACTCTTTTATTACTAGCTTCCGTCCGCGGCTTCGCACGCGAGGTATGTCGACAAAAACTCTATCATGTCCTTCCCCAGGATGCAATCTATCTCTCTGCCAAATTTTATCGAAATCGGTTCAGTGGTTTAGGCGTGAAAAGGTAACATACAGACAGACAGAGTTACCTTCGAATTTATAATATTAGTCTAAATTATAGTTTAGATTTCTTATATATTTTTTTATCATTATCGATTTTATATAAGTAACACGGGCGTAGGCAGGGGGAGGGTTTTGGGGGTTCAAACCCCCCCCGAAAAGTTCAGATATTAACATTCTTAGAATCAAAATAAGAACACAAAAAGTGAAAACAGACTGAACGGCAAGGCTCTCCTAAACATTCACTGTGGGATAGAAATTGATGCGAATGAAGTAGTGGATATATTTAAAAAGAAAAACAGAAGAATAATTTTGTAATATCCTGTGTTTCTGTGATATATAAAAGAACGTTATTTTTTTATTTAGCTCATAGTTTATATTGTCCCACTGCTCGAAAAAGGACTCCCCCAATTCTTTCGAGGAGATTTGTTGCTAAACTATCTCATCGTCGTTTCAGCCGATAGACGTCCACTGCTGGACATAGGTCTCCCCCGATTTTGGGAGGGTTTGCCATAATCGCCACGCTTGGCAGGCGGGTTGGCGATCGCAGTATGGTATGGTGGTGGAATACATAGAGAACGCTGCTGCCCATTCTCCGGTACGATCATTAGTCGCCTTTTACGACACCCACGGGAAGTAAGGGGTGGTGGTATTCTTTAAGTCCGGCACCACACAGACAACTATCTCATGAAAATGTTAAAAAATGGATCTGGGGGCCTATAAAAACCACTTTGACAGAATCATAAAAGGATAACATTATGAATCATAATGGATTTCGAGGAGATTTTTTCTGTATCTATTTTTCACGTCTTTAATATTTTTCTTATATAAGGGTTATTTTATGTACTTTTAGGCGTTTTATTTTCTTGAACCCCCCCCGATACTAAAACCTGGCTACGCCCGTGATAAGTAACCTAAGCCCGCAAAGAGGTCATATTGCACTCATTTTTGAAAGTAAAAAAGCAAAAAGAGTGTGTTAGGATCGTAGCAGGTAGCGTTTTGTAGCTTCTGCCTACCCCATGGGACAAAGGCGTGTGTGTATGTCTGTATGTAGACTTCTTTAATAGATTTTCAACTTTATCGCTAAAGTATAAGGTTCAAAGTTGATTGCGGAAATTTGACAGTTTCGGGTAGCTTGATGTGCTGGCGTCTGTACTAACAACTAATATTGAACATTTTTTACAATGCGACCAGCACATAAAACGCGAAAAAAAAAAACAGCAGTTCTATACATTTTATCGGTACATGCGAACACAAGTGTATGGAACAGCAGTTTATTTCAGTGTAGGTTCCAGATTCCAGTCTCACGATCAGCCTATAATGTTCCCACTGCTGGGACACCGGCCTCGTCTCAGTGAGAGAGAATGGGCCGTAATCCACCAAGCGGGCCCAATTTCGTAGATGTCACAAGTCTTCGAATGTTTGGTTCTAGAACATGCGGGTATCCTCACGATGTTTTCCCTCACCGTTTTGACAGCTGTGGTGACCCATTGGTAACTGCCGTGACTTACGACTGTCTCCAGTCTGCTACTGACAAACGAGACCAAGATGAAAATCATATCATCAACATAATAATTTGTCTTTTCGACACTAAGACCTCCACTCTTGGCAAACAATTCAATAGCATAATGAAGTTATAAACACTGATGATGCCATAATTCTCGGTACTTAAGACAATGTGGTCATTGCCATAAAATTATTTAAACTACTTGAACGTAGTTGTCACCTTTCCAACATCCTAAGACTTTATTTTTGTTGTTTACAAAATATAGAGGTAAGATTCTATTTTTGTTGCTTCCATAATGTCTGCTTGGATTTCTCTCTTCTACCCTTGGGTTTGTCTTTTCTGTTGTCAATTTATATGATTTATCGCAGTTATTTTGGACAGCCAACCATAGCAGCTAAGATGAAATTGCGATTGGCACAAGATTAAAAGAGAGGCCTCATGATCTGAGTTCAGCTACACGATTTCTGACAAATGCGTGTACTGACTGAACTGGCCCACTCAATCCTGAGTTGTACTTTCCTCAAAAGACCATATCAGACATTAATTTACACGGGTCTTCTCATAATATTACCAAGATTATGTCAGAACTTAAAAAAGAGACTGACCTCTGAGTTTGTTTCGGCCTTTCTTCTCAGAGTAGTCAGTTAGGAAACGCCGGCCTCAACTAGCCTATTTTTTATTTTTTTTATAATATGGTGTGTAAAAGTGATTCTGATATCCTATTTACCGAATAATCAATTTCATTTCATTTCATGAGTGTTTACGTGTGTGAAGTCGGGTTATAGATGATAATGAAATGAATGAAAATGAAAAATGCTCAAGTAAACTTTAAAAACTAGTGATTGGAGCTTCCTTTTAAGCAGATAAGCCTGTATTACGAGAGACTATAATGGTGATGAAGATAAGATTTGACTGCAGTTTTTCCAAATCTTCAACGAGAACCTAACCGAGATCTGACCCATTGCAATGCAAGGATCAAAGGACATAGACTCGTGGAAGACCGTTTGATGAGCACAACGTCATTCGTGGTAATAGCTTGATGAACACAGCATTTTAGTCATAAAGTTTCTGAGCTGACGTGAAGACTGCTTCGAGTTTCCTATGGAAGACAGTGGCTTTGTGCTAATATTAAGGACCTGAGGGACAATTCTCATAATTTTAAGAACGTTCACAGTCTGATCTTAGTCTCAATCTGTCAAAAATACATGTCAAATCTTTATGTATGTAGGTATTTATTGTATTATGTAAATGGTACACCAAAGACTACCTACAGTATTTGTCTGTCCTTCCCCTTTTTAATCCATCCAAAGGTTACCATTGCCCATTGTGTCACCCTTTGTACAGTTTCTATAATTATGTCTGTAATTAATATGGTGTACATAATAAAGAGTATTCTATTCTATTCTCTAATTTTCCTACATTTTTACATTGATTGTCACTCAAGATGAAATTGCGACTAGATTTTGAACCATTTTAGTTACGGCCTTTAGTTCTTTTTAAGAATAGGTCTTGTATCTAAAGGTTAGATAGACAAGGCTATGTAGATGAAGAAGGGGCATATACGGCCCAAAAAATCACAACTTCTTCTTCTTTCATCTTCTTCTTCTTGTAAATGGTACACCACAGACTACCTACAGTATTTGTCTGTCCTTCCCCTTTTTAATGCATCCAAAGGTTGTCTTTAAAAGATCGCTTTTAGCGATAAGACCGCCCATTGTGTCACCCTTTGTACAGTTTCTATAATTATGTCTGTAATTAATATGGTGTACATAATAAAGAGTATTCTATTCTATTCTAACTTCTAAACGCATTACTGATCCAATAAAAAAATTCTTATTCATTCAGGAGCCACAGTTTTAAACACAATCATCATCTGCATCATCTGCCTAGCCTTTTCCTAATTATGTTGGGGTTGGCTTCCAGTCTAACCAGATGCAGCTGAATACCAATATTTCACATGGAGCGACTGCCTATCTGACCTCCACAACCCAGTTACTGGTTATGTTACCCCTTGGTAAGACTGGCTGTCAGACTTTCGGGCTACTGACGACCCGTAACGATTGTAAAAGATCCACGAATGACAGCCGGGAGCAACGGCATCATTCTTTCCGAGGCACGTATGTGAAGATGGTCACCCATCCAATGACCAACCGCGGCAAGTGTAGCTTAACCTGATCGATCGACCCGTGCAGCTGTTATTACTTAGCCACAAGACCCTCTACACAATTAAAACCGCAATAAAAAGCGTCAACTAAAGATAAATAAAAGGTATGCAAAAGACAATGTTATTTTTGTCACCTTCATTTGTATGGAGAAACCCGCCACATAGAGGTCAATGGCACGGCTATAATGGAAGGCTAATGGGGCCTAATGGATTCTATATGAGTTAAATGAACCATTACAATGAACATTACATTATCCGATATCGGTATAAGTAAAGGTCTACTAAAAGGTCTAAGTAAAGGTATACTAGGTATTTCTGAGTTTTTAGATGCGAAATCACGAAAAGAAAGAGCTCAAATGAGAGAAGAATTATTAAAAGCTAGACAGAACGGACATCACGCAATAATAAGAAACCATCAGCTATACATTGATGGAAAACCTTTTCAGAAAATCCATCACAACATCAAACCTCTATCTCTTCATGAAACGAGTTGCCAAGGAAACCGTACGAGTACGATGAACAACACTTACCAATATGACCATATAGATAAGCCAAATGAACCTGAAAACTATTCATTTCGCAAACAAAGACCTACCTTTTAAAATACTTTACCAAAATTTCCAAAGTCTTAACAACAAACAACACTTACTGGAAGAATTCGTCACCCAAAACTCTATATACAAAGCGATATGTATCTCAGAAACCTGGCTCTCAGAAGGAAAACTAGACTTAATAAAGATTAGCGGCTACAAAATTGCATCATCGTACTGTCGCAGTACACGAACAGGCGGCGGCGTGTGTATTCTACTTCAAGAACATATAGAGTGCATACATAGAAGTGATATAACAGATAAATCTATAGAATATGTACTCGAGTTATGTGCATGTGAATTGCCTAAAGAAAACTTATTAATAATTACTATGTACTATAATAGAAGGGAGGAAGAAGTTTTTTACCAGCAACTAAATGTAATTCTCAAATATATAAATAAAAAATATCCTAAACTAAACATAATTATAGGCGGCGATTTTAATATTAATATACTATCAGATAACAATAAATTATAAAGAATTTAGACAAAAATAACATCTTCATCAATAAATTGAAACTTTTACTTCTACACAAATGTTACTATAGCATAAATGAATACCTAAATGATAAGTTATAAATAGCTCTATAGCTATTATAGTCAAATAAAAACATACAGTATATATTTATAAATAATAATAATTACAAATAAATAAATAATAATAGTTAAAAATAATAATGATAATTACAAATAACTTTATAAATATAATGTAAATATAATAAATACAACAATATAAAAATAATGTATATAAATATAATATAAGAATATGTTTATATACATATGTATAGTATATACATATGTATATATACATATGTATATATATATATGTATATATATATAATGTATATATATAATAAATAAAACAATAATTAAAATTCATAAATTAACTTCTGTACAACAACAGTAACTGTTGCTATCGTAATAGATTATATTATTATTTAGTTACTCTAAAATAAGTAATAAGTAAAACAAGCAGTGCCTTCATCCTCTCTTCTACCTACATTTATCTATGCTGTGCCCGACAGGGTCCATAATTGTGACTAATATTTATTTTCCATACCACCTATGTATACATTATGGTACGCAATAAAGAATTGAGAATTGAGAATTGAGAAAGGTCTGGAGGAGAAAGGACTTGTTAAATTATCAAGAAACTGTGTTTGTCAGATTTCTACTGTATATACTCGTAGCTTTATATATAAAATTCAAAGTCCTGACTGACTGATATATCAACGCACAGCCTAATCCGCTGGTCCTAGAGACATGAAATTCGGAGGGTGTGTTCTTTGTGAGGAGTATGTATCCACTAAGGGTTTTTCGAAATTCCACCCCTAAGAGGGTGAATGGAGGGTGGGTGAAATTTCACGCGGACGAAGTCGCTGGCAGAAGCTAGTTAATAATAAAACTGAAGAGTTCGTGTGTTTGAATGCGCTTAACTCTGAAACAAATTTCTTTTGGCATTTGAGGAATGTTTAAGATAAGAGCGTTTACGCCGTACGGCATTTCATAGAAACTTTCAAGCCCTTGTTTTTCGAAATGAATGAACCGATTTTAATGGAAACTTCATACGCATAAGCAGGATACAAAGGTCTAAAAAGTTACTTAAGAACATTTTCGAAATGTCTTATTTAAAAAACCGGGCAAGAGCGAGTCGGACTCGCGCACCGAGGGTTCCGTAACATCCGGGTTTATGCATAAGGTTTATATTTATGAAATTAAATGTTTTTTTTTATTTTTGAGTTGATTGAATTAATGGCAAATTGCGGTTTACGATTTATGACGTATTAAAAAAAAACTACTCACTAGATCTCGTTCAAACCAATTTTCGGTGGTAGTTTACATGGTAAGGTACATCATATATTTTTAGTTTTATCATTCTCTTATTTTAGAAGTTACAGGCGGGGGGACACACATTTTACCACTTTGGAAGTGTCTCTCGCGCAAACTATTCAGTTTAGAAAAAAAATGATATTAGTAACCTCAATATAATTTTTGAAGACCTACCCATAGATGCCCCACACGTATGGGTTTGATGAAAAAAAAATGTTGAGTTTCGGTTCTAAGTATGAGGAACCCTAAAATTTATTGTTTTTTTTTTATTTTTGTGTGAAAATCTTAATGCGGTTCACAGAATACATCTACTTACCAAGTTTCAACACTATAGTTCTTATAGTTTCGGAGAAAAGTGGCTGTGACATACGGACGGACAGACAGACAGACAGACGGACAGACGGACAGACAGACAGACAGACAGACAGACAGACAGACAGACAGACAGACATGACGAATCTATAAGGGTTCCGTTTTTGCCATTTGGCTACGGAACCCTAAAAAAGAAATAACTGGAAATCTCTGTTTCTATGGAAAATTTAAAATCGGTCTAATTTGGCTGTAACACTATTTTTCGAAAATTTTCTTAAGTAACTTTTTAGACCTTTGTATCCTGCTTATGCGTATGAAGTTTCATGAAGGGGTAAGCACTAAGGTAGCCCGCGAAATTCAAATTTTCTTACGTTTTTTGCAATTTGCTGGTCAGTATTAAAATTCGCGACCGTAACAAATATATTTATAATGTATTTACAGAATTATAATCATTAGGATCAGTAATACAACTTGTTTAGTTAGTATAATTGTAAAATGTCAAGATTTCATGAAATAGTCATTCAGTGGGATTACTTGGTCTTAGAGAGTTGTGTTGATGACTTTAATGATTGTAATTCTGTAAATACATATTTGTTACGGTCGCGAATCATATTTAAATCAACGTATAACTTAATACTGACCAGCAAATTGCAAAAAACGTAAAAAACAATGAATTTCGCGCGCTACCTTAGCACTTTCGCCTTAAAATCGGTTTCATTCATTTCCAAAATCAAGGGCTTGAAAGTTTGTAACCTCATAAACGCTCCTAAGAGGGAATGCGGTCGGAGCGGGCCCTCTCAAAAAAAGAGAAGGCCCGTGTCCCAGCTATGGGAACATTATAGGCTCCTAATGAATTCCCGTTACCTTCAGCAGATTCATCTTAGCATCAAATTCAAACAAATGAACATCAAACATACAGATTTATACACTCCGAAAACGCATCCCAACTCAATATAGTCGAACAGAAATAACAAACACGGGCTGTTTATTTTGTAAATCAGCTTATAAACGTGATCATACATTTTATTAAGCTCTTACTCAAAGTCTTGGAGATATATACACTCTTTCGCGTGGAGTTGTGCCAACTCTCCCACGTGTTATGTCATCGTGACGAAAGAATTGTGTGAATCACTGGGTAAGGGTCAGATAATACCGCGACGCGACGCAGCGCGCAGTTTTCAAGATAGCAATACAATTATAGACCTTATCGACTACACAAAAAGGTACACAATTCAGTGGAGAGGGCCGTGCGGCGCCGCGCGGCGTAGGTCGACGTAGTAGACACTGAATTGTGTACCTTTTTGTGTAGTAGATCATTTTCAAAGCTTATCTAAAGACTCGTCGACTGCCTCGTTGGTCGGGTGGTCAGCTTCGAGTCCTAGGTTCGTTACCCAGGTCGGAAAAAGTGGTTACTTATTAAGATTATGCGTTAGGAATTTTTTGGTAGCAGCGGGAAGTTTGAAATGAGCCCAGTTGATTGCACATCTCTGTCAAAGGGTCTTATCATCATCATCATCATCATCATCATCAGGGTCCTTGTAACAGTTGTAACACCTTTAAACATTATAGAACGTAAATAAACTGCATCATCATCTGCCTAGCCTTTTCCCAACTATGTTGGGGTCGGCTTCTAGTCTAATCGGATGCAGCTGAATACCAGTATTTTACATGGAGCGACTGCCTATCTGACCTTTAAAACCCAGTTGCTGGGTAATACGATACCCGTTGGTAAGACTGGTAGTCCGACTTTCGGGCTTCTGACTACCCGTAACGACTGTCAAAGATCCACGAATGACAGCCGGGACCAACGGCGTAACGTGCTTCCCGAGGCACGGAAGGGTCACGGTATGTAAAGATGGTCACACATCCACAGACCAACCGCGGCAAGCGGAGCTGAACCTGATCGATCGACCTGTGCGGCTGTTATTATTTAGCCACGGGCCCCTCGAACGCAAAATAAAGATATGAATACTACAAAACTGGCCAAGTGCGAGTCGGACTCGCACACGAAGGGTTCCGTACCACAAGGCGAAAACGCCAAAAAAAAAAACATGTTTGTTGTATGGGAGCCCCCTTAAATATTCATTTTATTTTAATTTTATTATTTATTATTAAAGTTAAAATACAACTGAGTATTTTGTGAATATTTCAAGTGCCTACCTGTTGCCATTTTTGATATCGAGCAAAAAAGGGCAAAAAAAACGCGTTTGTTGTATGGGAGCCCCCCTTAAATATTTAATTTATTTTGTTTTTAGTATTTGTTGTTATTGCGGCAACAGAAATACATAATTTGTGAAAATTTCAACTGTCTAGCTATCGCGGTTCTTGAGATACAGCCTGGTGACAGACAGACGGACAGACAGCGAAATCTTAGTAATAGGGTCCCGTTTTTACCCTTCGGGTACGGAACCCTAAAAAGTGAGAAAGTATCAAAGGAGAATGCCCAAAATGTATAGAGTTCAAATCCAGAATGCACCGTGTACTTTTCACACGTAATTAAACTATCGACAAGCACGGACATCGCGTAATATTTCCTAAATAAACGTCCCAGCGGCAAGACGTATTTTGCGGGCTAAAATTACCCAAAAAAAAGTTTAATGCATTTTCCTACCAAAATCATAATCCTACAGTCAAATTACACGCTTTCAAATAAATTCAAATAACACACTGAACCTAACCTAATAAAAACATCACTAGCCACGTGTCTGACGTCACCAATAACCGTTAATTCCCGAATCCCACGATATGACTCGGGATCGTTCGCGACCGATATTTTTGAATTAAGAACGGACACTGCATTCGCGATGGTTCACATTCGTCGTTGGCGCCAGTAGAGCCGTATTCATAGTGTGGAAATGTGGGTATTAGCATCTATGGGGTTTATTTATAAACGATGACTAAAGTGACGTTTAAACGTCAAACATGTATGGTTAAACAGTCGGTAATCACTACTTAACTTTAAGCAACGTTTATGAATAAACCGGTATAATTATCTATACATATTATAAATTAAAATCAGCTTTCGTGTCTCGTCTGTGTGTCAGCGTTGTTCTTCTAAACTATACCATGGATTTTCATGTGATTTTCACCATAATTTAGAGAATTAATTCCAAAGGTCAATGTGTATACATTAACATTGAACTCACAAAAAATAAAGAAATCTCGATATTTTGTCAACTCTTAAAACCCGTGCGAAGCAGCGACGGGTCGACATAAATATATTTTCATTTCATTTATGACATAGGTACATTAGGTACACGCGTCCTCTAGATTACGTGATTTCTAAACTAATCTGTACTCCTGAATAAAAAACATTGTCTATAAACAAGCACACGAAACGGAAATAAACATTAATTCGGCAGCTAACACTAATTTCCACCAATTAACTATGTATGGATGACATCATTTCATCCGAGAAGGACCCATGACATCATCTGTGCAATATTTATGATTTTGAATAATTTATCTAAATAACTAACACGTCACGTTTTACCAGAAAACACGTCCATGCATTCACAGGAACTTATTAAACTGTGATTGTTGTGTAAAATATCTTTTCAACAGCTTTTGAAAGGACTTTCAGTACGTCTACGATTATCATTGTGACTTTAAACACAAAGTCCCATGAGAGTAGGCAGAAGCTACAGAACGCCACGTGCTACTAAGTACGAACCTCAAAGTACGCCTTTTGCTTCGTCCAGTTTCATACATCTGAAGGACATTGCTGGTACTTAAATGACGGAACCTCATCTCAGCGATAATCAATGTCAAAAACTTGTCAAAAATTTTAAATAAATTACAATGTTTTAGGGTTCCGTACCTCAAAAGGAAAAACACGGAATCCTTATAGGATCACTTTGTTGTCCGTCCGTCCGTCCGTCTGTCTGTCAAGAGCCTTTATCTCGAGAACGTGTGGAGGTATCGAGTTCAAATTAAAACCATATACTCAGCTCTACAGTCCTTTGAAACTGTGAAAAAGTCAAACACCTAAGTTAACATAAAAAAGATACGGCCGTTTAAGCCGCAAAAAATGTATATTTCGACACTCTCAAGGGAATCAAAGTTTATAGGGTACTTCCCGTTGACCTAGAATCATGAAATTTGGTAAGAAGCAAGATCATGTAGCACGAGTAAAGGAAAAAATCCGAAAACCGTAAATTTGTAGATACATTTTTAAAAAACCCATGACAAGCTATTTACATACCTACAAAGTACGGAACCCCGGTGCGCGTGTCCGACTCGCACTTGAACGGTTTTTTTTATAGATTCAGACTGAAATTAGAATGCGTACGTTCCTAAAAATACTAGGACTGGCCTTCTGGTCATACACGCGCCGAATAAAAATAACTTCTCAAATGAAAACAAGACTATAAATACGACACGGTTAATGAAGATCGAGGGACACCTAATTACTCACTTTAATTGTGTATGATATGACATAATCACGCGAATTTTATGTAGAAAAGCAACGGAAATATAGCATCATCTCGTCAAGGTAGACAGGAAACAATCCACTGTTAAATATTAGAGAACAAACTCAAACACGGCCTTATTACAAAACAAGGTTTAAGGTGAATGGGTAGTTAAGACCGCGAAATTCAAATTTTCTTACGTTTTTTGCAATTTGCAGGCCAGTGTCAGGTTGTATCTTGATCAAAATATGATTCGCGACAATAACAGGTACATATTTAGAGAATTATAAGCATTAGAAACACAAGAGATTATTGGTTGGCGGTAGAAATCTAACTTAGAAAGATATATTAATAATTCTAATGATTCTAGTTCTCTTAATAAGTACCTGTTATTGTCGCGAATCGTATTTTGGACTTACCAACCGAATTTCGACAAACCGTAGTACGACAAGATTTTATTTCGACAATATGGAACTCCGACACATCTTCATTTCGACAATACTTTAGTTCGAAATTCTTTAAGGCCGACACTACTGTACTCCGACAAAGCGTTTCTTCGTTAGGACTTAACTAGGAAACGATGCGACTTCGACGACATGCTTCTTCGATGACATTGGTAGTCCGACATGAGTCAATTTCGACGTACTCTACTCCTGCATGCTGTACTTCGACAATAGCTTACTTCGACGTGATGTATCTGAGACACGATGCTACTTCGAAATTATTCTGCGACATTAGGAAACAAGGTACTTACAATATATTTATTTATTTTTACTTAGAAAAAATATCCACAAACGTGTAGGTTCTGCTAGCATGTTGGCTGATAAAAAAAAAACGATACTACCTATAAAAACAATACACAAGTTTAGTTGTTCCCTAATTTCGCAGAATAATTTCGAAGTAGCATCTTGTCTCAGATATATCATGTCGAAGTAAGCTATTGTCGAAGTACAGCATGCAGGAGCCTAGTACGTCGAAATTGACTCATGTCGGACTACCATTGTTGTCGAAGAAGCTTGACGTCGAAGTCGCATCGGTTTCCTAGCTAAGTCATGTCGAAGAAACGCTTTGTCGGAGTACAGCAGTGTCGGACTTAAGGTATTTCGAATTAAATTATTGTCGAAATGAAGACGTGTCGGAGTTCCATATTGTCGAAATAAAATCTTGTCGTACTACGGTTTGTCGAAATTCGGTTGGTGAGTCCGTATTTTGATCAAGATTCCATCTGACACTGACCTGCAAATTTCGCGGTCTACCACTATCCGTTCACCTTAAATTCAGACCCAGGCATAAACCATAGAGCCATTTTTGAAATTCAAACTTTAGATATAAATAATCAGCCTATAATATTCCCACTATTGGGACACAGGCCTCTTCTCTTGAGAGGGAGTGGGCTGTAATCCACCACGCGGGCCCAGTGCGGGTTGGTAGATGTCACATGTCTTCGAATTTTTGGTACTAGGACATGCCGGTTTACTCACGATATTTTCCTTCAGCGTATATCGACTTGTGTAAATGGGGTGGCGATTTTGGTAAGCGACCAGCCGCACGGTGACAATCGACCTAGTGTAAATCCTCTATGAGAAATTCTAGTTGAATAAATAGGTTAAGTTCTCCTGCTGATTTTATAACTGATCGCTTGTTTACATAATAACAGTTCACCATGTGCTAATCATTTCGCGTCAGTTGTCAGCCTGAAATGTCTTGTCTGTGATTGGATGATACATTCCTGCCTCATCTAAAGTCTAGCCAAATGCGTTGTGTCGTAAACTAGGCCGAGACGATTTGAAAAGGAATTCAAAGTCAAAGGAAGTGGCGGCAAAAAAAAGACTAAAACTAAAATACAGATCCCAAGACACCGACTTCCGAAATTAAAGTTAGTTATTTCATAATTTTAAGTTAATTTCTTTTTGAAGTCAAAGGGTAAAAACGAGACTCTATTACTAAGACTTCGCTGTCTGTCCGTCCGTGCGTCTGTCTGTCACCAGGCTGTATCTCAAAAACCGCGATAGCTAGACAGTAGAAATTTTCACAAATTATGTATTTCTGTTGCCGCTATAACAACAAATACTAAAAATAAAATAAATATTTAAGGGGGGCTCCCATACAACAAACGTGTTTTTTTTTTCGGCGTTTTTGCCGTGTGGTACGGAACCCTTCGTGCGCGAGTCCGACTCGCACTTGGCCAGTTTTTTTAAATTACTTTTTTTGGTTAAGACAACTTTATATATGACTCACAGTCAATCAGTCGCAATAAATTTAATCATATCCCAAAATAGAACATTCTTTACATCACATATTTTTCATCTTCTGACCTCCAAGTAATTGTTATTATAGGATAACCGGTTTACATATAAACAGATAGTTTGAAGTAGGTGTGGCCTCGTGACCTATGAGCAGCATAATTAAGTACTGACGTGGCTTAGTTTTAGGCCTCACAATAAAGAGAAGTCAGGGCCGAAGCCTGCACGATCAGCGGGATTGTCCAAAAGGGTTATCGCTGGCCAGGAACATAAAGGGCTAAGGAAGGAACACGGGTGGGTTTTAGTCAGTAAGAGTCTGACACTCCCTTCCGCTCCGCCCAGAGCGGGAGGGTCATTTGATGATTTCCCACCAAAAAAAAAACCCGACCACCAGCCCGCACTGGGTCCGCGTGGATCTACCACGCCCACAGCCCACTCCCTCTCGAAGAAAGGGGGCCGTTATCCCAGCTGTGGGAACATTAGAGGCTGATTTTGCCATGCCGCGCTTCGTTAGGAGACATATCCTAGAACCGAATATTCAAAGACATGTGACAACTGACAATGTTCTAGAAGCAGGGACTTGAAAACGAAATGAACTAATGTTATCGCATAAAGTTCCAAAATTTGTAACGATACTAAAACCTAAAAATATCAATAACGTTACAAAATAAAACGTTATAGAATATCATTTTCGTAGAACAATATTATAAGTAACGTTATAGGTATCAGTAACATTAAGCTTATCCGCTTGTAATAAATAACGTTACAGATTCATTTGAACTTTCCCGCTGAGCACGAGCGGTGCGACGACGAAGCGGTGCCTCCGTCGTCGGCGTCGTCGCCAGGTCGCCTCGGCACAAGCCACCGCTGTATTCGTTGTAGAGTATCGAAATGAATAACGTTATTATATCGTTACACTAATAACTATATAATATTGATAATATTGCTAGTGAACAGTTTAAGATGTCGTTCCGTTTGTCAGTATCGTTATAGCCAAGGAATTAATTTTGTAACGATCATGGTGGAACGGTACAAATTATCGGTACCGGAACTACGCGTAACGTTATTTTGAGTAACGTTTTACGTCCCTGCCTAGAAGGACATATCTATATGTTATTAAAAAAGTCAGGTGCGTAGCACTCGCAGCCGGCGGATACTCAGATGTATGAACGTAAGCGAAGCAAAAGAAGTACGTAGGTAACGATCGAGGTAACGACCCGCTCTGGGTGGAGCGGAAGGGAGCATCAGACTCTTACTGACTAAAACCCACCCATGTTCCTTCCTTAGCCCTTTTTGTTCCGGGGTAGCGGTAACCCTTTCGGACAATCCCGCTGGCCCGGCAGGCTTCGGCCCTAAGGGGGCCCCTCCTCGATGCTGACATCTCTTTGAGGCGCGCGTAGAACACGTACGCGCCGTCCGGCACGGGCCTGGTCCTGATCGGACGGTGAGCTACCCATTACTCTCCGTCCGCAGGCCCGTGCCTACGGTGGCCGGGAGTCGTCACGCAGCTCCCGACGCCTGGGGCTTTCCCCGCGGCGGCTGAGACGGGAGGCTCTCTCCCTAAACCGTCCCGCCACCTCCTTCGCTAGCACGTCTGCTTCGCAGGAGTTGACTGCCTCCCACTCCCTCTCGCCCCGGACCATGGCTTGCACCAGGGCCGGGCGCGCGGTCAACCACTGACACTCCATTGAAAGAAATGGCATAGAATGGTAATCTCGTACATAATGACAAATTAATGACTGGCTTAGGCGGTAATCTGCTAAAATTTTGACAGTTCCTTTGATCAGTGACCTACCATTAGAACGTCATTGTGCAGTCATTGCTTTTAATTTGTTACGAGTATCGTATATGTCCTGTGCCATTGACCGACCAATGATCGACCATTATGAATTTAGCAGATTACGAACTTTTAGCAAAATGACAATGGGATCGTGATGGAATGACGAATTCATAAAAATTGCAGGCTTGGCTCCCAGGCATGTTGTAAAAGAATATTCTAGAAGAAAACCCACCATTGATAATAACAATCATATAACAAAACACAAATGACCTTCCATTACCATTGATGTAAAAATCGTGAGCAAGCAGGAAGCTGTACCTATTACGTCATCGAATCCTGCGCATAGGGCTGACGAGATTCATAAATCATAACATAACTTTATACAATGTTTACAAATAAATAAAATATAAATAAAGGGAAAAATCAATAAATCAAACGAGATTTATAACTAGACTCACCAACACAAAATGAAAGAGTTAATTACCTCAGCCTATCGCAATCTCATCGCGTAATCCAATCAGGAACGAGGAGATCCGCAGGAGAACCAAGGTAACCGACATAGCCCGAAGAATTGGCAGTGGGCAGGGCACATTGCTCGCAGAACAGATGGCCGACAGGGCCGAAAGGTTCTGGAGTGGCAAACGCGTACCGGAAGACGTAGAGTTGGAACTGTTGGAAGGCCTCCCTGCCTCCTACAAGGTGGTCCGACGACCTTGTGAAGGCCGCAGGAACCCGTTGGATGCGAGAAGCACAGAACCGGTCGCAGTAAAACTGCTTGGGAAGCCTATGTCCAGCAGTGGATGTCTTTCGGCTGAAATGATGATGATGAATGATGATCGCAAACCAATATTGGACATACGCCTCTCCTTTCCCGGTTTTCCTCTTTCCGCATCCAGTATATCCCAGCTATTTTAGTCGTCGGTCCATCTAGAGCTGGCGGTCCCACGTTCAACACAAAAGTTGTTTTTATCACCGTACAACCAGATGTGCTGCAGCGTACCATCCACACTTGGTTGATATCCCGACGAGTCATACTCAGCGCTTCTCCTCCACGTTTATTATGCGCACAGCCAAAGTGTGGAACTTTCTGCCGGCATATGTGTTCGCTCCCATATTTAACCCGTCTGCCTTCAAAGCAACAGTGATCAGGCATCTTCTGGGTGTTCTATCATAGACCTCATTCACCTCTTTCCATCAGGCGTGATCGAGGTCAAGAGCAGGCCCATTTAGAAATAAAAAATGGTCTTCATTTCCTGCCCATAATTGAACTTATAAGTGATCGGTGCAAAATGTCTTCTTCTTCCATACAACTCTATCAACCATCATCTCAGTAGTCACCCCTTTCTAGCGATCTCATCCATCGTTTCTTTGGTTATTCGGTTTCCCATTTTCCCATACCTGTTCCAAAAGGTTATGATGAAAGTTTAGAACAATCCCTGTTCAGGTTAAATTCTTACGCAACACATCTATCTGTATTTAGAACATAATATCTCATCTGTTTTCCAACAACGATTGTTTAAATAACATTATTCAGCGGGGTAATTGAGCACAATATCGTAGCAATGGGTTCCATTTTGACAGTTCAACAACATTCATTGCATTATTTACGTTGTTCTGGAGAAATATTTTTCGAACATATGAAGCAATGGATTAGCAATATCCTTCAAAATGATTAAGATTGAGGTTGATAGTATGTTACGCAATTAGGGAGCAGCTCATAATTGATTAAAATACGTTTTCTGTTCCATTTGTTTACATTTTCATCACATTCTTTTGGAACAAACTATATGTGCAGGCGCAGGTACTTCTATTCAGATTAATCTCTCCATGTAGGTTGATGCCTTGAAAGGCAGTATCATTTGCATAGCGTGTCTGAACTTTGTTGTAAAAATTTTAAGACAACCCTAATCTCTTAGTGCATGCCAATGCGCATTGTTGGATTATCTGGTCAAAATAAGACGGAAACTGTTATCATATCGCGAAATGAGGTTGGGTCTTAGTGATCGCGATAAGACACTTATGTTCATTATAGTGACATGTGTTTATTAGATGGACTTAATTTTATTAAATACTGTGATTATCTTGTGTTGTTGGGTGACCAACAAGCATGATCACCGAGGACTATGGACATCAGCAATACCAGAGGTAACGCTAGTACGTTGCCATCGTAGACACAAAGTTGATAGTACCATTTACAGCCAAGTGTACCCTTTCTTTTTTGGTTGCGAAATCATCAAATAACTTCTCGGGGCCATGTCAGACTTTTACTGACTAAAACCCACCCGTGTTCCTTCAGTTGCCTGTTCCGGGGGCCACGGTAACTCTTTCGAACAGCCCGCGAACCTGGCAGGCATCGGCCCTAGCGGACCCCGTCAATTAGTGCTGAAATCTCTTTGACACGGCCAAGTGTACACTTCAATGCGAACAGCAATGCTGCTTAGTGGCAGATATAAGTATGCTGGTAGTACTTCCCCAGAAGAGCTCCTTCAAAAGGGGCAGTACAGCTTCTAATCTACTAAGGCAAGCTGGTGATAACGCCTTTATTATTCTTCACTCGGGTGAAACGAGCTATCTACTTATATCAAAACTATCTATCTATATCTAAATATATAAAACTCAAAGGTGACTGACTGACATAGTGATCTATCAACGCACAGCCCAAACCAATGGAGGGATCAGGCTGAAATTTGGCATGCAGGTAGATGTTATGACGTAGGCATCCGCTAAGAAAGGATTTTAATAAATTCTACCCCCAAGGGGATAAAATAGGGGATGAAAGTTTGTATGAAACTTTGTCAATTTTAAACCGATCGGGCTGAGACTTCGTATACATTGTATAGCTACTATGACGTAGGCATCCCCTAAGAAAGGATTTTGATCAATTCAACCCCCATGGGGATAAAATAAGGAATGATGGAGGATGTAAATGTATTAGTTTTTTTTTTTAATAATACTTAACGCGAGCGAAGCCGCGGGCAAAAGCTAGTTACTAATAAAGCTGAAGAGTTTGTTTGAAAGCGCTAATTTCCAGAACTACCAGTCGGCTTTGAAAAATTCTGAGAGTTTATGTTACTCACATAATATTTTACACAGTCGGCGGCCCAAAAGTCTGACAACAAGTCTCACCAATGTGTATCGTGTTGAGTATCCAGTAACTGGGTTGCAGAGGTCAGATAGGCAGTCGCTCCATGTAAAACACGGCTATTCTGCCGCATCCGGTTAGACTGGAAGCCGACCCTAACATAATAGTTACGAAAAGGCTAGACGGATTGATTGATATATATATGTCACAGCCAAAGTAATAAATCCGGATATTATATATATTATCTAGCCATTATTTATAATGTCTACTCAATTTAGATAAAGTGATAATTGACACAGAATTAATTACATTAGCGAAACGGGGCTACGTCAACATAGGATGCTAGAGCGAGCGAAGGGTACCCCGAGGTTCGGTTTGGTTAGGTTACTTTAAACCCTTTACACAGAAATAGGAGCCCCGCGAAGCGGGGCTACGTCGACATAGGATGCAAGAGCGAGCTAAGGGCACCCCGAGGTTCGGTTTGGTTAGGTTACGTTAAATATAATGACCAGTCATTATGTATAATAGCTATTTAATCACTATGACTGTAACATATATATTCCAAACATCTACTTCAAATTCAATAAGCAATGGATTTGACCTTGAGATAAGTTATCGGTCATTACTACTGTTGGCATTGCAAATTAGTTATGCGACCTTGAATATGTATGAGAGAATGTTAGTTAGATTTGATATCATCGACGCTAATGCTCAGAGCCTGAAGAAAACGTCCTGCGAGTTATGACTTATGGAGCCGAGACGTGTAGTCTCACGGTACGTCTGGTCCAAAAAGTCAAGTTCACGTGGTGAGCTTAGGAGAGATGCTTGGAGGCTTGGAGCGTCTGAGGAAGGAATTGAATCCGGAAGAAAGTGATCCGGTAAAGAACCATTTAAAAGTATCGCCCACAGAATAAGCACGCTGAAGTGACAATGGGCCAGCCTTATTATTACCCTTGCGATATTCACGTGACCTTAAGTGAAGTGCAAATCGGCAAACGTAAGGTATGAAGCCCTCAGGCTAGGTGTAGCGACGGTCTTCGCAGGGCAGTTGGATATAGCAAGATGAGAGCAGCCGAGAATCGAGGCGTTAAATGGCGTGCGATTGTAATGGCCTATGTCCAGCAGTGGAGTTTTATGGACAGCCAGCACTTGGCCAGCTACCAGCTTAGGACAGATGAACTCTTGGCGTGAATTATACAGTAACGGCGTAAGGTGAAGGCGCGGCGCAGGCGCACGTCGCCTTCGTACATTTTGTATGAAAACGTTTTGAAGCGGCATCATGCCAGCGCCGCCGTCTCTGTATAATGCACGCCCTATATTTCCTCGAAATTCTCTTATTTCTTGTCTACATCAAAAAGGGCATCTCTGTGCAAACGTTCAGCTTTCTAGGTTCAGGGTTTTGTGCTGAGTATTGATAAGTCAGTCAGTGAGTGAGGCTGGTTTTCTTTTATAAATAATGTATTGCTGGTAATGAATTGATTGACATTCCAAGTGTGTTACGCAATTAGGGTGCTGGTAAAGAATAATCACAATAATGTTATTTAAGTTGAAATATTGTAATGTATCTTCTACCCAATATCATCATCATCTGCCTAGCCTTTTCCCAACTATGTATGTTGGGGTCGGCTTCCAGTCTAATCGGATGCAGCTGAATACCAGTATTTTACATGGAGCGACTGTCTATCTGACTTCCACAACCCAGTTATTGGGTAATACGATACCCCTTGGTAAGACTGGTTGTCAGACTTTCGGGCTTCTCACTACCCGTAACGACTGTCAAAGATCTACGAATGACTGCCGGGACCAACGGCTTAACGTGCTTTCCGAGGCACGGTGGGGTCTCGGTATGTAAAGATGGTCACCCATCCACAGACCAACCGCGGCAAGCGTAGCTTAACCTGATCGATCGACCTGTGCGGCTGTCCACGGGCCCCTCTACCCAATAAAAATCTTAAATTCATTGACAGACAACGCACAACCGCCGGGGTCTAGAAGCTCGAAATTTGGCACAAGAGTTTCTACTACAACGATGGTGATCAGTGATCACTAAGGTAGGGTTTTAAAATAATTCTTTACTTAAAGGGGCTAAATAAGGGCTGAAAGTTTGTATGGGGATTCGTCATTCATGCATGGTTTCCACCGTCCGCGGCTTATTTCCACAATAAATCGCTACAACTAAAGCCTTACGAACTCGTGACCGAGCTAAGGTCGCCTACTAACAGGGTTCTACGAAGTTCAGTACAAGTACAACTAACTAGTTTGATTTGATATTGTATTGTACTAGATTTGTTATAAAGAAATTCCAGTTCTGTCGGCTGACTGCATTCCTATAGACTTCCGTTGTTAATTAATTAACTTGATTAATTGGGTCATGTCATACGGTGCTGAAACGTGGACACTGACGGTCGGGCTGACCCACAGATTCAAGGTCGCTCAGCACGCTAAGGAGCGAGCTATGCTCGGAGTTTTTTGAAGTATAAAATCAGGAATGAAATTATCCGGAAAAGAACCGGAGTTACCGACATAGCTTGCACAGTAAGCAAACTGAAGTGGCAGTGGGCTGGCCATGTCTATCGAAGTACCGATGGCCGATGGAGCAGACGAGTCCTGGAGTGAAGACCGCGGAGGATCGGCAAGCGTAGTGTGGGACGCCCCCCGAGCTAGATGGTCCGACGAGCTTAAGAAGGTGGCTGGAGTAGACTGGATGCGGAAGGCGGAGGATAGGGTGTTGTGGCGCAGTCTGGGGGGGGCCTATGTCCAGCAGTGGACTGCGATAGGCTGAGTCGAGATGAACTGGGTCTAGGAGTTGATTTATTGCGGAATTCAGCTTTCTGTTGATGAATAGCAGCAGAGGTGGTCCAGTGGTAACCGCCGCGACTTGTGAGTCGTAGGTTCAAACCCTGACAGGCGCTTTACTTTGTGTAAATTATTTCATCACCATTGCACTGCTCTCAAAACGATGAACGAAAACATCGTGAGGAAACCGGCAGGTCCTAGAACGAAAGACATTGTGACATCTACGGGTTGGTAAAGTGGGTTACCAACTCTAGAAAGGTCCAACCCGGGAGAATACAAAAAAAACGAGTGTGGCCCCCTACTCTTTGCTTTCGAGCAGCACCTAATATTTGAAGGTTTTTTTACCACAAAATCATAAAAGTTTTTACATGACAAATCGAAGTTTTTTAGTATTTGTAACTCTGCTTTTACTAAAGAAATATTCATTCGGTTTCTTTCCTTGCTCCATACTTGTTCCATCACGCTGAATACGCGCTCGCAAGAAGAATTAGAGACGGGAATGGAAAGAACAAACGTGACAATTTTTTCAATTTAGTACAGGGATACAGGTCGGTCGGTTTTAGAAGGAGATCTTATTGCACCCCGGGAGGTCGGGAGGTTAACCAGTATTACCGGAGTCTCCCGGGCAATCCGGGAGGGTTGGGAACCTTAGTTGGTAGATGTCACATGCACAGTTCGCGCGTGGTGGATTACGGCCCACTCCCTCTCACAGAGAGGAGGCCCGTGTCCCAGCAGTGGGAACATTATAGGCTGATTATGGTTGATGAATATATTCTATATCTACACATATTAAAGTCGCTTTTCGTATCTGTTGCGTTGTTCTTCTAAACTCCGCAACTGATATTTAATTAGCTTCACCATCATTAAGACAATTTATTCCGGAAGGATTATGTATATAAAACATTAATATATCCATTACATGTAATAAAGAAATTTCGATGGTTCGGTCAAGTCCTAACCCCGTGATCGTGGAAGATTTGGAAGGCCTCACACGTTTTGAAGATAACTTTCAGATGGATGAATGGGACTGCCTTGTCGGTCTTGTGGCCGCAAACGCGACTCCTGAGCATAAAGTCCTGAATTCATAATGATAAGATTATAGGCCGACCGCTTAACTGAGACGTTGCCTGAGGTAGCAACGCGGTGCGGGAGGGTTGTGGTGACGTGACGCGAGAGCTCAGTGATTCGTCAACTTGTGACAACTATCACCCCTCCCGCACCGCGCAGCTACCTCAGGCAACATCTCAGTTAAGGCGAAAGCGCTAAGGTAGCCCGCGAAATTTTTTTTTTTTACGTTTCTTGCAATTTGTTGGTCAGTATTAAGTTGTACGGTGCTTAAAATATGATTCGCGGCCGTAACAAATATGTATTTACAGAATTATAATCATTAAAGTCATCAACACAACTCTCTAAGACCAGGCAATCCCACTGAATGACTATTTCATGAAATCTTGACATTTGACAATTACACTAATTTCATCATCATCATCATTTCAGCCGAAAGACGTCCACTGCTGGACATAGGCCTCCCCCAAAAGGGGGGGGGGGTTGCCATAATCGCCACGCTTGGCAGGCGGGTTGGCGATAGTAGTATAGTGGTGTAATGCATAGAGAACGCTGCTGCCCATTCTCCGGTACGACCCTGAGTCGCCTTTTACGATACCCACGGCAAGTATGGGGTGGTGCTATTCTTTAAGTCCGGCACCACACAGAGAGTAATACCTTATACTAACGTAACAAGTTGTATTACTGATCCTAATGATTATAATTCTGTAAATACATACTTGTTACGGTCGCGAATCATATTTTAATCAACGTACAACTTAATACTGACCAGCAAATTGCAAAAAACGTAAGAAAATTTGAATTTCGCGGGCTACCTTAGCGCTTCCCCCTTAAGCGGTCGGCCTATACACAGTTCATTAAAGCAGTTATTGGGTAGTCCAAATTTAACAGTTGAGGTTTATCAGCTTAAACATGGTTATTAAAAAGAGCCATCACGAGTTACTTAAGTACCAACGTTCGTCATAACGAATATGACCCCCTCGACGAAAAAGACTTTCAGTAAGCATGATTCTGTGCTATTTAGGACAAACAGCATAGTGCTGATTTTCAATGATCACCCGATTAAACTCCCCCTCCGGACCTTGCTTACTGACTAATCTGAACACACGAGAGAAGATAGAATTATTAAGATTTCATTGAAAACATTGCACGATAAAAAATTATAATGAATACCTATTACAAGAAATGGGTCAACGCAATGAGTTCGAATTTTAATTATATTCTCTTGAGCTGTTACTGTCAAATAATTTTTTATTTATGAATTTCTTTCCGTCGCAAGCGCAACTACTTTTTAAATAGCATTTTGGGGACAAACTTAATAAATATTTAGCGGCCTTTTCCCCACTTTCAAAATAATTAATATCAGAGAGCATAAAAAGAATCTATTTGAAGATGGTTTTCTTGGAAACTTGAAAATATATTATTTATGTCACCAAAACGACGAAAATACGCATGCTCTGTCGCCAATAAAAACACATCTTGGCCTTCATTCCAAAAACAAAACATATACATACTCCATGATTATTATAACATGAGAGAAATTAAAAAACTTATAACCATTTTCTTATACGTAGTCCCATTTAGGTAGAGTTATTCCGGTCTGATCCCCTGACCCCCCCCCCTCCACACCCCCCACCTCGATCCCCTCCTGGATCGTCTTCTGTTTTAATCTTTGTCATATCCACATTATGTAAGTTTACTTAGACAAAACTGTTTCTTCCAGGCGCGAAAATGTTTTGAATCATTTCTGCTATTCTAGTTTCAGCTCATCTTGGTTGACCATTAAGGTTCATAAGAGCATAATCCCTGCTGGACACGTAATTTATTTCTACATATTTAAGGAGAGCAGTGGTGGCCCAGTGGTAACAGCCGCGACTTACGAGTTGTACGTCGTAGGTTCGAACCCAGACAGGCGCTTTACTTTGTGTAAATTATTCCATCACCACTGCTCTCAAAAACGGTGAAGGAAAACATCGTGAGGAAACCGGTATGTCCTAGAACCAAAAATTCGAAGACATGTGACATCTACCAACCCGCACTGGGCCTGCGTGGTGGATTACAGCCCACTCCCTCTCACCGAGAGGAGGCCTGTGTCCCAGCAGTGGGAACGTTATAGGCTGATAATGTAATGTAATGTAATTTAAGGAGTTTTATTTGTTTAGCATAACTTTAGCTAAATATCAAGAGGTCAATTTCCGTAGCTATTTAAAACCAAATCTAGGCTCAATCTCATTGCAGTGTGACCATCTTATAAATGGCGTATCTGCCACAGACTGGGCAAAAAATCTGTCAAAACCTGCCACACTTGGCGCCAAAATTTCCAAAAATATACCTTCATGGAAACGGGGAAAAAACACACAACAAATTCAATGAAATCAAATCAACAAAAATATTTAACAATTTTCTTGTGCATTATTATTATATACATTGTATATTATACACTACTCACTCTACGTATCCGCAATTGCCTCCAAATTTTCGTTAATTTCGACGACATCTTTTTGATCATATTTTTAGTTGGTTTAAAATATATGACACAGTCTCCGTGTTCCTTAATCCCCTCTTTTGTTGTATTTTCTTCATAATTAATGCTTCGTTACACAGAACCGCACATCAAAAGAGAATGAGGTAAAATCAAAAGTTGATTGGAAACCAAATCAACAAAAAAGATAAGAGTATGAACACTATTTCAGTTTGATTACAGTTCATAATCGTATGACGAACTTGTTTAAAAACAGAATAAGCGGGAAATCCCGTATAATTTGGCTATGAAACAGAAGTTGCCAGTTCGATAAAATGATTTGTAATCTAATTATAGTATATAAAACCTGATGTAGAATTCAAATTAAGTAATGTGAATTTTCTTGAAATCTTTGAAATCTGCCACTTTTGTAAATCGTCAGCAGGATCTGCCACAGACAAAATTTAGGAGCGAAATCTGCCACAAATGGTCACAACTCATCTCGCCGGCAATGAATGTCAAAAACTTGTCAAAAATTTAGGTAATTAGAGGTATTTTCGATCAGACCGATCAGATTGTGAGAGAGATTAGAATGCGAATGAATATTCTTAATTAGAAATAAGAGAATTGTCCCTCAGGGTATCCTCTACTCTACTCTATCTCTCCACTTAACGATTCCTTGCTTCAAAACCACGTCAATTCCTTAGATAATCACGACATCTGCTATTAACGTATTCTCTATGACACAATGGCGTGGTCTGAACTGTCAAAATATTGTATGTATATTAGTATGGTTTTTATTGTAAAAAGAATGTTTTCAGAGGTATCTTCATGATTTTTTTCTTTCTTAGCAAATTAGTTGTATTGTTTTTAACACACTATCTACCTAGCATATATCCTGAAAAATATCATATATTTTCTTAACTGTAGTCGATCATATACTTTTATTGTTTCTAAAACTTGCGTTTAGGTCCTGTAAGCCCCTTAAATTGTCATAGTTTTCGCTTAGCGTTCTTTGTCTGTGTGGTGTCGGACTTAAAGAATAGCACCACCCCATACATCTCGTGGGTGTCGTAAAAAGCGACTAAGGGGAGTACCGGAGAATGGGCAGCAGCGTTCTCTATGCATTACACCACCATACCATACTGCGATCGCCAACCCGCCTGCCAAGCGTGGCGATTATGGCAAACTCCCCTTTTGGTGGAGGCCTATGTCCAGCAGTGGACGTTTTTCGGCTGAAATGATGATGATGATGATGTTCTTTGCTATCAAATGCGATTTTTTCAAATCCGACCGGTTTTCCAGAGAACAAACAAATTTTATAGATATGTAATATATTTTCTACCATAGCATGAGGAGTTTATTTATCTAAGAGACAAAATAACATGACAAGATTGTCACAGAAACGAATACGTGGATAGGATGTTAGGTACTGTCACTGGCGCTAATAAAAACACATCTTGGCCTACTTTAGGAACAATAAATCCTAGGTGCGCCTGCGCCATGCGACTAGAATTCTAGATGATCAGTATTCTGCTCACATCTGGTGAGAAGGTCGGTAGCTCTAGGGCGGACGGCATTCTTTCTAATATCTGTGTCAATTATTGTCACCTTTGAGTTTAAGTGCTAAATCGACTGCATCGTTGTCTAGTATAGCAGCTTATACGGCTACGGATTCTGAGGTCTCAGATTAAATTCCCATGACAGGCCAAAAGTAAAGGAAATTTCTGCGGTCTTATTAAAATTACCCGTTTTAGTAATTTGAACTATAACTTTGTCGGAATAAAGTTTAAGATTGCTCGACTATTGGTTGGTCTAAAGACAAGCCTTGTTTTGTAATAAGCTTGATAAAGTTAAATCTTGGTTAAGATGTTTCTTCTTAGAATAAAAACTCCACGGTGTCCTCCTCTGCCGCTTACGGCGGGAACACGGGCACGCGTTAGCACTCATCCGTGAACCCGCCGCGGCTGTCCGTCACTGGACCCTCCTCTGGGGAGTTGGTAGCTGACACCCTGGTTTAACATATAGGCTACTTTTTATCCCGTTATTCCCACGGGATCGACACTTAGGCTGAGGCTACATTAGGCCGCGACGCGACCTGCGACCCATGAGCGATTAAAACAAGTAAATGAATGCTCACGTATATGGCTACACTGTACATCAAATATTACTAGCGATTTTTGATTTCTTTATGCGATAGGAACAACATTACTGTAATCACGACATCGGCTACATCAACGCATCAGCGAAATTGAAGCGAATTTATTAGAGAATTTCTCATTTGCACGACTAGTTCAATAGTGCTACTAATTATGCGTGTGGGTGGCGTGGGTGTACATTATGTTTCCTTCAAAACACATAGCATTGGGTGAAGAAGCAATCTAAAATTTAGTATATAAATGCCTTAATAATCATAAAAACGTACCTCGTAGATCTGTCTTTGTTACCTGTGGTTCTTTTCCAAGGCAGAAGTCGGGCCATCCTTGGCCACAGCTGTCATTTTCAAATGTCATTCATAGCGTCTAAAATTTTTGCCGCCAACGTACGGAAAAAAATTTCTCTCGTTAATTTTCATAGAAAATTAGAAAATATTCAGGTATAACTTTAAAGAAAGTGAATAATAGTGATTGTGGTAAGTGATATATAGTGTTGCGCTGATCGTTAGTCAGCGAAATGACGAAACGGAGATTGAAGGTTCAAATTATAGATACGTGGTCACCGGTTACTTCGAGGAACCGTGTGTAGCGACCCTGAGTGATTCTCCTAAGCGCAATAGTGGGGAAAAACTCTCGTCATCCTCGGAGGATTGAGGCACCCCTTTTCCCACCGCCGAACGACAAGGCAAAGAGATCGAAACGATTTCCTGTAAGTCCGACCTACGCATTTTTATAATTGAATTAGTAGCCAGTAAGCCAAGTAAGTGCTGAATATCTGTTATTAAGACATTATATCACTAACCTTACTCAAAAATACTATCAACAAATTTCTAATCTGTCTCTTGCTAGTATCTAGGTAGGTACTTCAGACAGAAGTGCAGTGTTGTTTTGTATACAACCCTTTTGTGTTTAAAGAATATTACAAGTTATGGAAAGGGATTTCAGTGTAAAAATATGATGATTAGGTAGTAATTCCTAAAGCAAATACTGAATGTCTTGAGGAGCTAAAATTACTCAAGCAGTGGCTTTTCTTTGACATTCCACCATGAAAAGCAATCCATTATAAGTAAACCTTACATGTATGCTCACCTACCCTATGTGTTTGGCACACTGAGAGTGAGTAGGTACATAGGCCACAAAACAAAAATAAAAACTATTTTTAGCCCCCGCGGAGGGAGGTGTGGCTGGGATATCTAATATGTGGGTCTAGAGCAAAAGGAGCTAGCTGCTTAAGTAGTCCTACAGACATTTGTTAATTGAGCAGCAACCTACCCACTAGGATTGTATCCTACCCCTTTTGGAGGTAGTCGGCACACTCCTATCCAGGAGTGTAATTACTTAGTTCATTGCTCTCATGCAGTATGCAGTTGTTACTTACATTGAAGAGGTTCAGGACCTCTAACTCTAATGTGCAATTAGAACATTAAGATGAATAATTAAAAATTACATAAGTTTTATAACTAATAAGAAATGTTAAATATTTAAACAAGGTTATAACTACTTATAACTTATTATGCTATACTGTATATTCTTTGCTGTATTTTGTAATATTTAAGGAAATCTTATAGTTATGGTCAGGAACAGGACCATCAGGATCTTCTTGGCATTCATCAAAGTGTCCTCTATCATATAGATATTTATTATATTTGCAGTGGAGCAAATACTACACAATTTAAAATTGGCAATAAATAATTGAAAGTTGGTTAATATAAGAAAATAGTTATTTTAAAAAAAAATATTAAAAAAAAAATAAAAAAAAAGAAACATGATAAATGAGGATCATATCTAAAATAACTAGGCCAAGATACACACTAGAGACAAGATTCAGGCTGTCTAAAGAACCATGTAAAAGCTTGGGAATGAAAGACTGCAAACCTGTTTCTGTTTCATACTGAAAATCATAACAGGAAGTCAAATCTGGAAGACATTTATATTCAAAACATTTCTATTTTGAGATACAAGTAAGTATCTTTGGTTAAAATAATTAATGCAAATCTCTATTAACCTTTTCGCCGCCAACGTACACAAAACGCAATGCCGCGCCCAGCGCCAAGCTATAAATGTATAACTAAATATACAGTAAACAGTAGTGATGGGGATATCGTCATATCGATGAATAAGATTTGTACGCGTAAAGTTAAGATTTAAAGTTGATTTTACGAATATAAATAAAAACTGATGAAATATTTCCAGATTTGTTTTATTTCACAGTATCCTTAATAAGAAAAAACAGTATAAATTATGAGTATCAAAGAAACTAATACATAACTCAATTAGAACTATAAGGAATGGGGTACATCTCTATTTGTTTCATGATCTCATTCTTTAACTTCATATCAAGTTATTGGCACTGAGGGCACGTTGAATTCGATTCTGATCAGGGATGGGGTCAATGGTCTTTCTTTCTTGTATTTTTGTTTATTCCTGTGTTTTTTTAATAACTTCAGTCAACGTTTTTTACCGTAGGTATCTAAGTGGCAGAATTTTTAATTGTTTTTAGATGATTTTTATACGAATTGCAATTAGGTTTCCTTTTTTTCTTTGAAAAGAATTTCTAAAAAAGTTAAAATTACAGTGCTTTCATACACTGTATTTACCATAATAGTGTATAGAGTACAAAAACAGTACCTAAATCTACTGTAATTACAGTGCATCTGGAGATACAGGGCTCACCGAACATTTTACACACTTATTGAATTCCTACTCTTTGATGAATAAACATTATTATTATCATCCAGTTAGACATAGGTATGTACCTCAGAATTATATTCTGGTTCAATGTTCTCCACAAAATACTCCGAGTCCGATTCCACACCTTGCAAAATTTTAAGAAGTTCGTCCGAATCAAGTTCTTCACTCATTTTTCTATTTGTTATCAAGTGAAAGAAAGAAAGATGCGTGCGCGCGAATTCGATTTTGTGCTGCACTATGCCAAAGTGACCTTGACAGCCGCACGCCTATGACGTCACTGACCAACTTCTATAGTAGTTCGTGGCACTCGGTGGCGCACAGGGGCATAGACGACCAATTGTTTTGTAGAGATGGGAAAATAACTATCGACAAGAATTGGTAACAACTTTATAATTACGTATCGGCATCTACGATGAAGGTCGAAATTCATCTACTATCCTTTGTAATTAAGTAGATAACTAAGTTCATATTTTATTGACCTCAAATTGTTTTCGATATTCGTAACTTTCTGTATTTATAAATATTTCAATGGTGAAATCAACCTTTCACGGCACATCACTGGCCAACTTGATATGAAGTGATTGGCGTTCTGAGGAAAGTAACAAAATTCGGAGTTTCTGTTTTTGCCGATTTTAGGACAAACTAGGGCTTATTTTGTGTAGAAAAATAAAAAACAGGGTAGTAGACAGTGCTATCTTACATAATAAAATGAAACAAAGCTTTTAATCACAGTAAATTTATTTTAATAAGATAGTTAAAATGAACAACTTCTATAGAAGTTGTGGCGCTGGTGGCACGAAAATCCCGAACTTCTATAGAAGTGCTTGGCGGTGAAAAGGTTAAACCAATCATATTAACCTATGCAGATATCTAAGATTATGATATTATAATCAAATAGCCTATTGTTTACACTCCGGTATTACTAAAAAGTTAAATGGAAGTAATTATATATTAATGAAGGGAAGCTGTTCATGCCATAGTTCACACCAACGACTCCGGAGAGTCTTTTAGAACCAAGAGAAATATGGGAATTGACAACACACCCCTTTTGGCTTTTCTTCAGTTCCCGGGACAATTGTAGCATTAGCCAACTAAGTGGCAGAGAATTTACAACCCTGTGGTGTTTGCATGTAACAATTTAATCTGCAATATCTATTTTATTTAGTTGAGATAATTTTTTGCTGGCTCACTAGCAAAAGCTGTCTCGGAGACTGTGGGTCTTAACAAAGCTTGGGGGACAAATGAATTTCCAAAGTCAATTCTAAATCTCAATCAGGAGTTAGAATTATCTAGGCCTTTTTTAGAACACTGATAGCAATCACAGCCTGCCTGCAGCCTGCAGGCAAGGTAGAAAGGAAGATAATATTATCAATGCTCCTAATAAAGAGATTTTGTTCTCTGAGACAAGTTCAAAAAGCTAAATTTTGCTATTCTTTTATTGGAATGCTTGTCATCAAAAAATATTTGAGAAGAGCAGACCAAGACAAATGAAAAAAGGTTGCTCCACTGGTTTGTCAAGAGTTAATGTGGTGGCCAGTGGCTGTTGAGAGACCACAGCTCAGTTCCTTTATATATGGATAACCCACTTCCTGTCCACACATGCCGTGGAGGAAGGGTAAGGAGCCCGTATGAAAAGGGCTACTATATCCATCCAAAAGAGGTCTTCAAAATATCGCTTTTAGTGATAAGACCGCTCATTGAGTCACCCTATGTAAAACATTCTACACTTATATCTGTAGTTTGTATGGTGTACACAATAAAGAATATTCTAATATCCTACTCTTGCCAGGAACTTGACCAAACCAGAAAAAAGTGGCACTCTAACTTGAGAGATGTTTGCCATATACGCAGTAATAATCAGCCAAAGCCAGTCTTCAGAGTGTACATATTCTAGCTCAATCCGTCAACAGACCATTTGTCGCAAACTTAGGATAAACGAACAAGGGTACATACATCCCTAGTGATCCTGAACCTAACAATTAGCTGAACACTAGAATTACTCTGTCAGCGGTTTATCTCCCGGGGAGGTTAAAGGTATAATAACGGCTTAGCCGACCGCTTATCTAGGAACAGACCAGCCGGATTGGCGCCTGTTGCTCCAGGCCCCAGGCCTCGGAGGCCATGTTTCAAAGTGGGGCGTCTCCGATGTAGACCTTTTCGCGTCAGATAAGTCGGCCGCTGTGCGACATTACATCACAGGGGACTCAAATGATGGCTTGGCAAGCTTCTGCGATGCATTCAGTTAAGAAGTAACAGTTTTGACTAGCTGGGTGTTTCTCTTCACCCAATTTAAGACCGAGTGCTCAATCATTTGAACTCGGAAAAGGGGCAGGGACGTACTATGTATAAATCCCTCCATACTGGATCCGGTGTGCCTGGCTCCCTTACTTGGAGACAAGAGGTCTCAGAGAGCCAGTACCTACCCATACAAGAACTAAGTAAGAACCTCTTAGACCTGACAAGCTGCAACTCCTAGCTTGGAAAATTTGGGGGGGGGAGGGCAGTCAGGTTGGAAGGGGCAGTATTTGGTAGATGAGCAAGGGACTTGCTTAAATGTAGTTGAAGATCCACAATAATTATTTATAAAGCTCGTATTCAGAGGTGAATGTCATAGACTCATAGTGTAGATTGTATGACATCTAGACAGTTTTTTGTCCATTTAGAAAGTCACCCGTATGTAATAGAAAATTACCCCTTGATTAGCAGAGATTTACATACTCTAATATTGTAAGACATCCCACAACTTTTAAATGTTAAATAAGATAAGACAATCATTTGTTTGCTCAAACATGAGTACAATACTTACAATACAAATTGTCAGTATGCAAGAGATGTTAAAAGTAGGGTAAGTAAGCAAAGTGCGCCCAAGATTTGGCTTAAAGACACTGACAAAGAATTAACTTAAAAGCTACCATAATCATTGTTGATTTTGGTTTACAATAACAGGTGTTTCTAAACTTGTTCAAAAGATTTCTAAACAAACTATGTTAGAGGAGCCTCCATGAAGTCAGAAGAGGTCTGTGGTAGCCTTCGGGAGGCTGACTGGTGATTAGTTCATCAGATAAAATCTAACTGGAAGAACCACTAAGCTTACAGAATGATTACTTCTGTAAAGTAGTTAAGGAGAGGGCTATCCCTCAAGAGTACTTAGAATGATTAGCCTATAATGTTCCAACTGATGAGACAAAGGTCTCCTCTCGGTGAAGGGGACGAAGATATGGACTGTATCATATGAGAATTTTCAATTCCCAATGAAAATATTTAATATTTAAATATGTTTGTTTAAATGATATTTTCATATTTTAAGTCAATTAATTGGTGAATGAATAGAATTATACTTCATTTACATGCGAGGATTAATCTATTAACCATAGTGATATAAAAGGTCCTAAATAAATTTCAGTTTCAATGGGATTTTGACTTTGCTGTGTTAGACATTGAGTTTGTTTTCCCACATCTTTATAAAGTTTGAGATTCAAAAATATTTGTACTTTTGATTAATTAAGGATAGGATCTTATGAGTGATCCAATTATCCTTTAATAATGAGATTATTATTTTAATTCAATTTAGATCTCATTGATTTTAAATTATCATTATAGTTTTATATTTTATGTTCACCCTATATAAGGCAAATTGTTAACAATATATAACATTTTATAGAAGATTTGTTAATTTTTGAATTTTTTAGAAACAATAAATTGAAAACGTTTCATTTTCGGTTTCAAAATTTAATGAATACATACAGAAATATTCATTAATTTCATTTAATATAATAATTCAAATAGCGTCTACATCCTTCGGGTGTTCTTTCACCAGCAGATATCAAACAGGTCTTCACCCAATGCTATGTGTTTTGAAGGAAACATAATAGAGCTGTTTTGCATTAAAACAAAACAGTTATTATGTTATGAAAAACACATAGCATTGGAGCAATGTGCTTGCTGTTGAGTTTTGAAGACTTCTATGAATGACATTTGAAAATGACAGCTGTGGCCAAGGATGGCCCGACTTCTGCCTTGGAAAAGAACCACAGGTAACAAAGACAGATCTACGAGGTACGTTTTTATGATTATTAAGGCATTTATATACTAAATTTTAGATTGCTTCTTCACCCAATGCTATGTGTTTTTCATAACATAATAACTGTTTTGTTTTAATGCAAAACAGCTCTATTATGCGTATAGTAAACCGCGATGGATGATTTGATCGCATTTTAAGAAAACGACCAATTCAAAGTGAGTCTTTGTTATGATAGCGGCTACATGTATTTCGTTGTGGAGCATGTGTCCTGTAGCCACGTCATCGCCGAATATACGCCGGAATTTCGCTTGTAATGTAGCCATACCATGTTTTTCTCGTTTCGCTCTTCCAGTCGCATCGCAAATCACTGCCTACTGTAGCCTCAGCCTTACGCGGGTGAAACCGCGGGACGCCGCTAGTAAGGTAATAAAAACCGTGTGGGTGTCCGCCATTCCCACAATTCCATTTACTAACTTACTTACAAATCAAAAGAAACACATAAAATACAACGCGAACTGGTTGACATTGACACTGACCTACAATGATTTCATAATGTGATCTCATCGAATTAATATTGGATCTATACGAGAAATCGCTTTACCTACAAACTATACACTGAATTCTGCGTCTTAATAAAATCATTTTTTGGTATACTGAGTCATCGGAATCTAAAATGGTTGTATCAAATTGTAAGCATGGTCTTTGGGTACTGTATATAGAGGTAGTATGAGGAACAGGATGTAAAGTTCACTCAACCTCCATAGAAAAGGGAGGATCCTCCGACCAGACAGGTGTTGTGTCTGGCGGGCAACTGCCCGATGATTCATGTCGGGCCGTTGTATCTATGCTAGTTGCGCGGTATACTCTGCTTGCGCGATGCAGGATTTGCGTGACGTCAGTATGACGCGTTGTTCGCATGTGACGTTGTGGATACCGCTACACTGTACTAAACGGACAAATCCATACTAATATTAGAAATGCGAAAGAAACTCTGTTCGTCTGATACCTCTTCACGCCTTAACGGCTGAACGGATTTCGATAAAATTTCACATAGGACCGCATAGATGACCTGGGAGTAGGACATTGACACTTTTTATCCCGGAAGTATGTTACCGTGGGATAATTTCGAACCTACATGCGGGCGAAACCGCGGACCGAAGCTAGTAATCACAGTACATCAAACTAAGTGATATTGCACAAAAATACTTGCTGGGAAACGACCTTTATTCGGTGTGATGCTGTTTGCGGTGCGGCTTACCAAATCGCCTTCAAGCCGACAAGCCGAATCGCCACCCCATTTATCCAAGTCGATAAGCGCTGAAGGAAAATATAGTGCGGAAACCGGCATGTCCTAGAACCAAAAATTCTAAAACATGTGACATCTACCAACTCGCACTGGGCCCGCGTGGTGGATTACGGCCCACTCCCTCTCACAGAGAGGGGGCCTGTGTCCCAGCAGTGGGAACAGGCTATAGGCTGATTATGATGTTTGCTTATAATGTGCTTATGGGTGCATGCAATGGTACAGGGGTCGTGGGGGTATTTAATGTTGTGTTATAACATTAAAAACTTGTTTACGTAAAAAAACGTCAGTAAAAGTTGGAATTTTGACCTTCAATATCTCCGTGAGCAGAAGGTTCCCAGGTATGGTCCATGAATGAATGATGAATTGCACCGATCCCAGCATGGTTAAACCAGACTCGATTAATCGAATGAACCCCAAGATTCGCACTAGCTCCTGTAGCCTCATGTTCATGGTGCTACAGCGACCATTGCATATCAAGGAATAGACCGAAGGTTCCCAGGTCCAGTACAAAAAAAAATATCACAATGAGGGGGAGTACAAGTAACTCTCGGCTTAGTTAAGTGTCTTTCTACACCCGTTATAAACGGATACGGATTTTGTTCAGCTCTTACCATGTATGGTAGCTTTAAAAGAAGTTGTAGAGTGCATTAGTCTCCATGGCGACGGCGAATAACCGGGTTTTGTGGCACATCTTGGGAGAAACTTATGTCAGCAGTGGACTACCATAGGATGAGTTGATTGAGAGTAAATGCGGGGCTGTGCCACAAACGATGGAACACTTAATATCGTGTCGTGCGTATCCTGTCAGCAGCCGACAGGACACGCAGGACACGATATTAAGCGTCCCTGTAACGTGCAGCTGACAGTCAGCTGCACGTTATTGGAACTGATGGACGCTGGTGACGGCGCCAAACAAGTAGCCGAATTCTGGGCCGAGTCCATTTAGATTCCCATCGACACGGTAAGAAGAACTTGATTTAGTAGTGCAATTAGTGCAAACAAACGACATTACAACAGAAAATTAGTGTGTTAATATTAAACGCAGGAAATAGGTTTAGCTGTGCGTTTAGGACCAATTGCACCCCCGAATCACTAAATGCGTTCAGAGCACTGATATAGATAGACAAGATAAGTATTACGATCTGTTTGAAAACCAAGCGTGCCATTTTTTGACTATCTACTAAACTATGATGATAAAATTTTAAATTAAATTAAATTAAATTTTAATTTTTTTAAATAAATTAAATTTTTTTATTTATTTTTTTTTTTTTTTTTTTTCTATCTAACCACTATTTATTTAGTGACGGGAAAATCAAATCGATTCAAAGACGCCGCTGCGTGCGGCACCCGCCTTGCCCCACCCCGGGGGCCTCACGCGCACCCAGCCTCAGAAAATGTTCTGAAGTAACTTTTTAGACCTTTGTATCCTGCTTATGCGTATGAAGTATCATTAAAATCGGTTCATTCGTTTCGAAAAACAAGGGTTTGAAAATTTGTTTGAAATGCCGTACGGCGTAAAAGCTCTTAAGGCATTTAGTGATTCGTCATGCAAGGAAGCCTTAAAGACAAGTTTAAGTCTTAGGATTACCTCTATTGGACTTTTTACTATAGCTCCTACAAAGAGTTGAAAGTGCCGGACATACTCCGCACCCCCAACTGCCTATCCTGCGAACGCAGATTCTCCTAAAAGAGCGCTTAACGAAAACTGAACCCCAGTCTTGAGAAAGCTAGATTTGTCATTAAATCTTTCTTCTATTAATATCCCCAAGGTATTCTTCTGGTTTTCCCTACAGGTTTCAGGGTACAAAAAGCTCAACGGACAACACCAACACACACTAGCAGTACTGCTTACCCCCTTTTTTCTCCATGTCTCCTTCCTTTTAAGCCTCGGCAGGCTACTGTAGTTCTTCTCACTCATTGTAACTCACTGTTTCTTTACATTTCACTGTTTCGTCACTTATTTACGGCACTTTTTGTCACTTTCCAGCACTGTATGTGAGTTTGTGAACAGTTCTGTCACTATTTTTTTGACACATCGTCGTTTTGACTATGGTCAGTCAATCACAATGATGCAACTGAAGTTTTAAAGTGTTAATACTAGCCTATGTGAAGACCTGTTTGAGATAACACAAGTAATTAGCACAAACCGCACCCTAATTGATTTAGTCATTTCGTAGAAGAATGCTAACATACGAACTGACGACATACAGAGGCGACGACAAAATGATCAGCCCGGCTCAAACTTGATGGCGGCTTGGATCATGAGGAGAGTAGCTGTGCAGTAACAAATTCATGTGTCAGCGGGGGGGTGAGGGGGGGGTTACTGCGCAGCGAGAAGCGCACTTCAGACTTCCAGACCCGCCATCAAGTTTGACGCGTACTACATATGACTTAACCTGACAGTCACATCTACATGGTACTCAAAGATTATGTCCGGATTTTTTATGTGTAATACACGTTGACATTGATGAATTTTATTTAGACAATGACATGAATATTTACTTTGTAAAGTATTTTTTTTTTCATTTAATTATTGTGAATGTGAGGACTATGCGGGTCACTTTTTTTTCTGTTTTCCTTCTTAGTTTTAATCATGATCTGGCAGTTTGAGAATTTACGCGGCCTACCCAAATGTCCTTTCTTTGGTATTGTTCGTCGAATCGTTGAGCTCCTCAACTTCTGAGTTGAGCTGCACGATTTTTGACAAATGCGTGCACTGATTGGACAGGTCCGCTCAATCTGTGTGGTTCTTTCCTCAAAAGACCATTCCGGGCACCAATCTACATGGTCTTCACACGATCTGACCTAGATTATGTCTGGACTTTAAAAGAGACTGTGACCTCTAAGTTTGTTTCGGCCTTTCTTCTCAGAGTAGTCAGATAGGAAACGCCGTCTTGTATCTAGCTTAAAAAATTAATTTAAAAAATAAAAAACCCGACTGCGAAACTGAAAAGCTACAAACAAGCCCATTTTAAATTAAATAAAAGTTGGAAGCAGGCGGGAGCCATACCATTTTTATCATATTTTCAAATTCAAATGGGTCCCGCCTGTTTCCAACTTTAATTTAATTTAAAATGGGCTTGTTTGTAGCTTTTCAGTTTCGCAGTCGGGTTTTTTATTTTTTAAATTATTTTTTTTATTTCCAGCTTTTTAGTTTACAAATGTGAAAGATTTCGCAAACGATTTAGTTCTTGGTACTTGTTTTTTACGTTTTGTCACTTCGAATTACTTTTAATCATATAAGTTATATATATTTTTGTAATCACCTTTTAAAACCCTTTATTTTGATACCCCACTCGATAGGTTTCGAGAAAAAAACTTTTTTTTTTGAAGACATATTGCGCCATAAATCGGCCATTTTAATGTTTTTTCAATTTTGATATAGCCAGTGTCACTCTCACAATTAAGACGAATCTAACGGCACCTCTCAAGCTGAAATCGATCAAGCCGTTTAGGCTACAGAGCGTGCCAAAGAAATATACATACATACATACATACATACATACATACATACATACATACACTCGAAAAACATAACCCTCCTTCTGACGCAGTCGGGTAAAAATATGATGACGTGTAAAAGTGTTTGGAAAACCAACTTACAGAAAATAAATCATTTATCATTTGATCAAAATGCACAAGTCTCCAAGACATGCAATACACAGTTAACAATCTTATCGTCCTAGTTTTGTTTTATATGTATAATGATGACACTAAAATGGAAGGAGGTAAGTCAAAACCCTAAGTCATAGGTTCTAAAGGTGGGCATAACGCCCCCTCGTGGATTTTTGAGACTTTCAGGGAGGCAGTAGAAGACCCAGAGAAAATTATATATCCTATCTTGCGACTATACAGGGTTATTGGTAAAACATTAACAACCTCTTAAGAGGTCATTGTACTCATCGTTATGAACAACTTTTACTATGGGACCAAACCAGAAATCGCGAAAAAAAAATCAGCTGTTGCCTACATTTGTGACAAAATGTAGGGAACAGCTGATTTTTTTTCCTGTATAATATATAATCGTGGCAATAGCTGTTTCAGATTCGCGACAGATGGTAAGTTAAAAAAAATGGGGTGCTCTAAATAAAAATTTATTCTTAAAATGGGCGAGCGGTGGGCAAAATAAGGTTGAGAACCTATGCCCTAACTGAACGATCGCCAAGACAAGGGTAGCAGGAGTGTTGGTAGACCAACAGTCAAATAGCTAGATGACCTACAAAGGAAAGCGAGTAAGACCTGAATAAAATTCGCACGTACCAGGGAAGCATAGCATAACAGAGGGAAGGACTTAGAAGTGGGTGGAACGAGACTATCAAAGAGAATGAAAATGGATGACCCAAAAGATATTGGTGTTACAAATTTGCTCCTGTTAAAAATCCATACTAATATTATAAATGCGAAAGTGTCTGTCTGTCTGTTACCTCTTCACGCTTAAACCGCTGAACCGATTTAGATGAAATTTGGTATAGAAATAGTTCCGGAAAAGGACATAGGATAGTTTTTATACCGATATTCCTACGGGATCGAAACTAAAGCGGGTGAAACCGTGTGCTAAATAAAAACCTGAACAAATAAAAAAAGCTTAACAATCCAGGTTTTACGACAAATCCAACGTTCGCACGGACGTAAAAATATCGTGGCGGGATTTTATCGCGTACTTGATTTTCAACTCTCGGTGTTGAGCCAAGCATTGAGAATCCAACAGAGCGCATCCCAGCGCGTCAAAAAACCACACTGTTGGAGTTTCAACTCTCGGCGCTAAGCAGTAGGTTGAAAATCCCGTGCGGGAAAAAATCCCACCACGATATTTTTACCCGACTGCGTCAGAAGGAGGGTTATGCTTTTCGAGTGTATGTATGTATGTATATTTCTTTGGCACGCTCTGTAGCCTAAGCGATCGTTTTCAACTTGAGAGGTGCCGTTACATTCGTCTTGATCACGGTATCCCCTATGCCAGGTAAGTATACGCAAAATACGCGCATTGACGTGGAGTTGCGGACACCAGCCCGTAGTACCTAGATTCGTCTTAATTGTGAGAGTGACACTGGGTACATCAAAATTGAAAAAAAATTAAAATGGCCGATTTTTGGCGCAATATTATGTCTTCAAAAATTTTTTTTTCTCAAAATCTATCGAGTGGGGTATCAAAATAAAGGGTTTTAAAAGGTGATTACAAAAATATATACAACTTATATGGTTAAACGTAATTCGAAGTGACAAATTGTAAAAACACGTACCAAGAACTAAATCGTCTGCGAAATCTTTCACATTTGTAAAATAAAAAGCTGGAAATAAAAAAAGTAATTTAAAAAATAAAAAACTCGACTGCGGTAAAAAACTTAAGTTAAAAAACTGAAAAGCTAAAAACAAGACCATTTTAAATTAAATAAAAGTTGGAAGCAGGCGGGACCCATATCATTTTTAGGGTTCCGTTGCCAAAGGGCAAAAAACGGATCCCTTATAGATTCGTCATGTCTGTCTGTCCGTCTGTCTGTCTGTCCGTCCGTATGTCACAGCCACTTATCTCCGAAACTATAAGAACTATACTGTTGAAACTTGGTAAGCAGATGTATTCTGTGAACCGCATTAAGATTTTCACACAAAAATAGAAAAAAAAAACAATACATTTTGGGGTTCCCCATACTTAGAACTGAAAATAAAATATTTTTTTTCGTCAAACCCATACGTGTGGGGTATCTATGGATAGGTCTTCAAAAATGATATTGAGGTTTCTAATATCATTTTTTTCTAAACTGAACAGTTTGCGCGAGAGACCCTTCCAAAGTGGTAAAATGTGTGTCCCCCGTAACATCTAAAATAAGAGAATGATAAAACTAAAAAAAATATATGATGTACAATATACCATGTAAACTTCCACCGAAAATTGGTTTGAACGAGATCTAGTAAGTAGTTTTTTTTAATACGTCATAAATCGTAAACCGCAATTTACATTTTATTCAATCAAATCAAATATAAAAATAATAAAAAAAACATTTAATTTCATAAACATAAACCTTATTCATAAACCCGGATGTTACGGAACCCTCGGTGCGCGAGTCCGACTCGCTCTTGCCCGGTTTTTTTTATAATATTTTCAAATTAAAATGGGTCCCGCCTGCTTCCAACTATTTTAAAATTACTTTATTTTTTTAAATTACTGCTTTACGTCCGTACGGCGTCGGTTAATGTGAGGAGATTATTACCAATCTCACGACTTTCAAACGTGATTCTAAAAACACCATACAACACTAAAATTGTATTATACAGGATGGTCACAAAGTCGTGGTTCAAAAGAAATAGGGAGATAAAGGGGGTGATTTCCAACAATAAATCTTTCTACAGCATGGCCATAATTCAATTGCCCTAAAAGTTATGAATATTTTTGTATACCGAGTTCTTTTACAATTAGGCGAATTTAAAAAAAAATGTGATACAAAACAAACGGTGCTGTATTATTACTAGATAATGTATCAGTACTACATAAGTTCTATTGCGGCTATGGGTCCCAAGTTTCAAGAGCAATTAATATTTTTCGCCAAAAATTTTGAAGCGTTACCAAAAATGTTTTCTCACTTTAAAAGCGTTGGCCTCCTTTATCTCCCTATTTCGTTTGATCCACGACTTTTTGACCACCCTGAATATAATATGTATACACATATAGGTAATTATATTAACAATCGTGTTAACCAGATAAGAAAATGATAATTCTGTGAGTCACTTTTTTATCAATTTTCACACACACACATACATTCACACACTTGCTCAACGAATGGCAATAAGTGCTGGACAAGGGCTCTTCCCAGGAAAGATAGATGAAGGAATGGTTTTAGTTAGTAACCGTTCTGCGAGTTCGCCAGTATTTGTATTATGAACTTTATTCCGATTTACATAAAGTTCTTAATACAAAATTGACAACTTAAACTCTGTTTTAAAAGACAGTTTTAATTGTATTTAGAACTTTAACATTGTCGGTATTCTTATTTAAAAAATGGCTCAAAGGTAGATCCGAGTCCAAAAATACATATTGATTTGTAGACCGCTGCCAATGATAATGAGCTAATATAATATAGTTTGTGGCAATAAAGAGAAAAAGAAACGCATCTGGCAACACCAAGGGGTTTATTTATAAACGTTGGTTAAAGTTAAGTAATGGTTAGCGACTGTTTAAGCATGCATTTTTGGCGTTTAAGCGTCTCTCAACCAGGGACTCAAACTGTAACCGTAATAAGTGTTTTTAAAGCTGAAGCCAAACGAGCGTAAATTTTTGAGTTGTGAGTTGCGTAATTTCGGTCGCGTAATTTCTGCTGCATTCGGTTTTATACAAAAGTCCTGTTTCATTCACACGGCGACACAAAATGAGTTGTCTGCTGACTCACGCGCGTTATTTCAACCGAATTGCGCTCGGGGTGAGGGAGGGGGGTGAGGCAACCGTCAGTTAAGTTACAGAGTGCGACTGAAGTTACGTCCGTCCGTCTGGCAGTCTAACCGAATTTCAGTTGAACGTAAATTGCGATACTCAAAATGCGCGACTCACCGCTCAAAAAATTACGCTCGTTTGGCCTCAGCCTAATACTTACTGTTTTTATACTGTTTTAATAAAAAAATACTTCTAATTTTAACAGGTAATAAAGTGTAACCTTTTATGTATACAATGTTAATAAGGGTAACAGAAATAAGCATTTGTAGGTATAATTGCACGGTACCGCAAAAACGCGCGGCAGACAGGCAGACGCGGCGGTGGCAAAATAGCCTCAACCCAGTCGAGATTGCGGCTATTTTGGCAACGCCGCGTTTACCGGTTACACTTATTAACACTTTTATATCCGTTACAAATATATTATTACTGTTACACTTTTATAAGTGTTTTGGATTAACAACTAAACACATTGACAAATAAATTTAATAAGGGTTAAACATATGATTCTGTTATCAATTCAATATGTAACACTTATAATTCTGTAACTTTTATGAAGGTGTTTTAAGTCCCTGCAAACTTCAATAAACCCCTAAAATCGATCAAAACATATTGAAGAGTCAGAAAAATACTACTAATGGTAATGACATTGCTTTCCATGTGATTAATAACTTTATCATTAACTATAGGTACATAAAACAAAGTTCATTATCACAGTTTGTATATTCGCACTAATCTCCAAAACTGCTAGACGAAATCCGATTCAATTTTCACTGGCACTTAGGGCATTTCGTCAAGTAGAATTTATTTATTTTTATTTTTGAAGTCTGTCACTGACTGTTTCAAATAATAACTTTTCGCACAACAAACACTTCTGCTTTGAACACAAATACAAGACTAATAAATAGAGCACTCATTGATAGCCATTATCTACTGATAAAAGATAAGGAGGATTGTACAGGAATGTATTCATTTCATTAATCTAGATTTCACAGCTTGTTATTGTTCGAGATTTTTGTTTATAGATATTATTAGAAATGTTTTTTTTTTAAATTTGATTTATCTAAGTATACCAAAATATGGATTCTTCTAAAATGGCCAGCAATCCGAACATGGGGTATATTATTATCACATAAATTTTTATCTGTAGGAGAAATGTCTGCTAGACTTTTTTAGGGACCTTTATATAGAGATAATGATTCGCAATCTATTAATTAATTTCTTCAAAACTTTAGCCCAGCATTGGGCATCACCTTTCAAGAAAGAAGAAATGCCAAAATTCAATGAAAGTGGAATGGCATTGGACATTGCACGCAGAACAGATGGGCTGAAAATTTTTGGAATGGATATCGCATACCGAAAGTTGCAGCGTTAGGATAGGGAGACCGGTGACTTGGCGAAGGTCGTGAGAATTCACTGCATGGATGCGGAACCGACAGGACCAGAAGAAGTAGCAATGCTAGGGCCTATGTCCAGCAGTGGACTTTTTCAGATGCTTTTTTGCAACTGAGTGAGCGTGTCTTGGAAAGCACGTTAAAAAGTTGGTCCCAATCGTCATTCGTTGATCTTTGATGGTTGATACGGGTAAGTACTCAGAAGCCCGAAAGTCTGAGAGATAGCAAACGACGGGTATCGTGTTACCTAGGTACTCGGTAGTGGAGATCGCTCCATGTAAAATACTGGTATTCAGCTACATACGGTTGGACTGAAAGCCGATCCCAACATAGTTGGGAAAAAGCTAGGCATGATGAATGAGAGAGAGTAGCCCAGGAACGAGTTAAATGGCGTGCGATTGGAGAAGTGAGGGCTATGTTCAGCAGTGAAGTGCTATACGCTAAAGGTTGATGTTCATCTTCCGGCTGAATGATGATGACCATGACCATCCAGCATAATATTAATCAGCCCGTGTTGTCCCAGTGCTGGACAAGGCGTCTCTTTTCTTTTTCCCAACACAATTAACATCCGAGTTAAATGGCGTGCGATTGGCAGGGAATTAAAAGCACCTTCATAAAGGTTACAGAATTATAAGTGTTACATATTGAATTGATAAATGAATCAAATATGTAATACTTAAAGATGTGTTAAATCAGGCGTCCGTCACTCGCTCAAGGCCACGCGTTATATGCCTACCGCTTCGCGTACCGCCGGCGGTACAACCGACAGCGGGTTGCCGCACGCCGCCTGAGCGCTCGCTCGTAAGTCACGGTTACCGCGCTGAGTATCAAAATGCCAAACCACGTAATTATTGTGCAGTGGATGAGTGTCAAAGTAAAGAGCGTTGACTTATGTATCAGGATATTTATTATATAAGTGTAGCAAAAAACATAACTGCACTAGCTTCAATGCTTTGTTACAGGAGAAACCTAATTTTGACGAAACAGCACTGTTTACTCATTTCAAAGCCTATAATAAGGATTCGTCTTTTTATGGCGGGCTTAAGTCCCACCAGAAACTTTTAATAATTATATTGAAGAATTAAAAAAAGCTTTTTTAAATAATTTGGACAACGTCATAATGGATCGGCCTGGCAGTACCGTCTTGGAAATTTTAAAAACAATTCATTTTCCTCCGCTTTGCTCCTGTTTCCCTTTTGATTATTTATTAAAATTATTTACGCGGTTTCGGATATTTTCGACAATAAAATTTAATAATCGGGAATTCAGGGAAGGAAAAAAATGCATCTATCATTTTATTAAAATAGAACATATTTGATCAACAAATAAAAAAATATTGTTTTTCTACAACATTCGTTATATTACCAATATCATCATAGGTACGACCCTAGCACATTCGCTCGATTACGCGCTCGCACGTGGGTTACGCGGCGGGCAAAACAATCTCAACTCTCTGTGTGCGAGCTTAAGGTACATTTCTTCTCGCTGCAAACAGCTGGTATTATTAGTAAGATTTTGTAGACTATTATAGCGTAGGTATTTTCGCTTTTGTATGGGAGTGATGTATCTGTTACGAAGTAACTATTTAGTAATCTGTGGTTAAATTCAATGTGTTAACCCACAACACTTTGTAACAGTAATATATCTGTAACCGATACAAAAGTGTTAACAGTGTTAATAAGTATAACCGGTAAACGCGGCGTTGCCAAAATAGCCGCAATCCCGACTGGATTGAGGCTATTTTGCCATCGCCGCGTCTGTCTGTCCGCCGCGCGTTTTTCCGGTACCGAGCAATTATACCTACAAATGTTTATTTCTGTCTCACATATTAACACTTATTAACACATACATATAAAAGGTTACACTTTGATTCTGTAACATTATTATATCTGTTACATTTTTTAAAACAGTTTTAAAAAACAGTGTTAAATACACTTATTACGGTTACAGTTCGAGTCCCTGGCGATTGGTGAGGCCTATGTACAGCAGTGGACTGCCATAGGCTGATGATAACGGACGTCTGTCGATGACGAGTAAAACAAACGTCACACACACACACAATAATACTTTTCCAAAGTTTTCGGGACAATTTTTCACATTGTTAACACCACCGTTTCCTACTCAAGCGGTTCTATACTAGATTTCCGTTCGTTCTAGGTTGTTTACTAACAAAATGTACTGTATGACTGTCCATTGCGTAAGGTTTAGATGAAATGCATTATTTAGGATTCATGTTTTGTAAATATCTGATATTTATTATAAGGTGGGTTTCATAAAGGCTCCTACAAACAGGCGCGACACGCGATAAAATCGCGCGCGACACAAAGGCACCGCAACGAGCGGTGCGTTTGTGTCGCGCGCGATTATATCGCGTGTCGCGCCTGTTTATAGGAGCTTTAATGGAGGGTTGTGAGTCTGGCTTGGTTTTCTTTGAGATGGGAAGTGGGGAAAACTGAATGGGTGTTTATAGATAGTCGATTCAGATTCAAAGTCAAACAATCTATATCTAGTATCTATATCTAGTAGTATCGTAGAGGCGATCGGCAGCGACGGCGACCTCTCGCGTCCGGCCCTGGTGCAAGCCATGGTCCGGGGCAAGAGGGAATGGGAGGCAGTCACCTCCTTCTGCGAAGCAGTCATGCTAGCGAAGGAGGTGGCGGGACGGTTCAGGGAGAGAGCCTCCCGTCTCAGCCGCCGCGGGGGACGCCCCAGGCGTCTGATCGGAGGGTAGCTCACCCTCCGATCAGGACCAGGCCCGTGCCGGACGGCGCGTACGTGTTCTACGCGCGCCTGAAAGAGATGTCAGCATCGAGGAGCCCCCTTAGGGCCGAAGCCTGCCGGGCCAGCGGGATTGTCCGAAAGGGTTACCGCTGGCCCGGAACATAAAGGGCTAAGGAAGGAACACGGGTGGGTTTTAGTCAGTAAGAGTCTGACACTCCCTTCAGCTCCACCCAGAGCGGGAGGAGTCATTTGATGATTACACATCCAAAAAAAAAAAAAAACAATCTATGTATATCTATACTAATAATACATCTGAAGGGTTTGTTTGTTTGAACGCGATAATCTCTGGAACTACCAGTCGGATTTGAAAAATTCTTTTTGCATGGTGATAGCCTAGTTTTTGAGGAAGGCTATAGGATATTTTACATCACGCTAAGACCAACAGGAGCCGAGCAAGAAGAATAAAAAGTCAGAAAAAACCCAAAGCGGAAACGAATGGCAGACGATCCGATGCGACAGGGTGGGTCGGGGAAATTTCACGCAGACGAAGTCGCGGGCAGAAGCTAGTAGTTAATAAATTTCAAATCGGCTGTCGTGTTGTAAATGGTTGCTATTTCGAAACAATGAGGAACATGTGAGGATTTTGAACAACAAAAACAGAAGAAGAACTAGCAGGGGATCCAGTTGGAGGGGGGGGGGGGGGGGGTCCAGGGGATCAGACCGGAATAAATCGTTCTAAACAGCTTGTAAATAACTCCTTTTACTCATAAATCGGGGTCTAAAAAGTGCATCATAGAATAGACTTCTCCCGTGGTCCACTTGGAAGTCCTTGAACCGTCTCCGAACCCAAGTGGGAAGATGTAAGTCGAACCTCGTAAAGGCTTCTTGAAAAGGCGCGACACGCGATAAAATCGCGCGCGACGCCTTTGTTTCACGCGCGATTTTATCGCGTGTCGCGCAACGGGCGGTGCGAAAGGTCGCGCGCGATTATAGACTCCTTCAAATAGGAGTTGTAGATGTAGAATGATGTTGAGTCTTCAATAGGAGGAGTAAATTCGCGCGCGACACAAAGGCACAGCAAGTCGCGCAACGAGCGGTGCCTTTGTGTCGCGCGCGATTATATCGCGTGTCGCGCCTGTTTGTAGGAGCCTTAAAGTGGGTCTACCTCGACTGAACCGCAGGAGGATGTGGATGTGGAGCTGTGTCGCAAACTATGCTCCACCTCCTGTCCTGCCCTCTGTGCCCCAAAACACACAGTCAAAGTGACCTTTGAGCTGCTACCGATAACGCTGTGGAATTGGCGAAGTTTTGGACCATCAAAATTTGAATAACTGTTGTGCCAGCGACACGAAGAAGATAAAATAGTAAAAAAAACCTCACCAAAGACAAAGGCTTCAACAATCAGCAGCAGTATGGACCAGCCTTTACAAAACCCTGTACACATTACTACATGCACGCGAGCAGATCATGACATAATATGCTGACGTCACCACAAACAGTACTTTCATAATTAACAACTATTGTGTACTTACACTGCTGAAATGAAACACTTAGTTGTTAATTACAGGAAAACATCTTCATAATGTGCAGTTTGTCTTACAGTTTATAAGCAATAAAAAAAACTGGCCAAGTGCGAGTCGGATTCGCACACGAAGGGTTCCGTACCACATGGCAAAAACGCCGAAAAAAACACGTTTTTTGTATGGGAGCCCCCCTTAAATATTTATTTTATACTGTTTTTAGTAAGTATTTGTTGTTATAGCGGCAACAGAAATACATCAGCTGTGAATTTCAACTGTGTAGCTATCACGGTTCATGAGATACAGCCTGGTGACAGACGGACAGTGGAGTCTTAGTAATAGGGTCCCGTTTTTACCCTTTGGATCCGTACCCAACCCTAAAAACTAGCTTAGCCACTTGTATGCCATGACCAATGAGATAGAAGGAAAGAAAATAAATAAAAACTGGCCAAGTGCGAGTCGGACTCGCACACGAAGGGTTCCGTACCACAAGGCGAAAACCCCGAAAAAAGCACGTTTGTTGTATGGGAGCCCCCCTTAAATATTTATTTTATACTGTTTTTAGTATTTGTTGTTATAGCGGCAACAGAAATACATCAGCTATGAAAATTTCAACAGTCTAGCTATCACGGTTCATGAGATACAGCCTGGTTACAGACGGACAGTGGAGTCTTAGTAATAGGGTCCCGTTTTTACCCTTTGGATCCGTACCCAACCCTAAAAACTAGCTTAGCCCCTTGTATGCCATGACCAATGAGATAGAAAGAAAGAAAATAAATGAAAAACGTATTGGTATTTGCAGTAAACATTACACAAAGAACGAAAAACATTTAAAAAAAAAAAAAAAAAAACATACAAACATCCGAACATAGTACCTCCTCCTTTTTGTGAAGTCGGTAAAAATAACAGTTTGGGGGAAAATATGCGTCACATGGGAGGTTGCCAAAGACCTGTGAAAGTCGCGGGAATACGCTGGGTGCGGGTAGCGCGGGACCAGTCGATGTGGTGATGCTTGGGGATGGCAAACGTCCAGCCGTGGACGTCTTTCAGCTGCTTCCTTGCAGCTGGATGACCGTGTTACCCAAAACATCTTCATATGTGCAGTTTGGCTTGTTTTCAAGCAATAAAAACTCTAGCTTAGTCCCTTATATGCCTTGAGCATTAAGATGCCAGCTAAAATGTCCTCCCGACCGGATTTTGACGGTCAATCTCAACGGGAACTAGCCAAGAACGTGGGAGATATAGTGCACCACAATAAGTGTGCATAGACACAGGTGCACTCTTCCCTCACTCTCATAGTCCGATAACACTGCAATCCGACACGACCGGAGAGAGATCAGGCGCAGGATCGACGAGTTTTAGATGAGTAGATATAGAAGAAAAATATATTTTTCTAATCGAAAACATCTGGACGAGCTGGACAAAACACTTTAGCCCTGGATCGAAAGAGCTGGAAGTCATGGGGAGAGGCCTTTGCCCAGACATGGGATGATTTTTTGATTTTTCTTTTTGTTGAAAGGACCCGCTCTAGATCTCGATCACGCCTGATGGAAAGCGATGGATGAGGTCTATAATGGAACGAGCCTGCCCAGAAGATGCCTAAGGCACTGGAACTCCCAAGCATCACCGAAACACAGTAGGCTGCTTGACGCCGGACTCCGGTGGGAGGGTGGCCGCAAACCAGGCGGGCGTTAGCACTACCACCGCAAGGGAAGAATTGGCCAGTCAAATCATGTGTTGCGTGTGACTGCCCAGGATGCGCGCAGCGCTCGGTTCAGTTCAGTAACTGGCGGAACAAACTGCGCTACACGAGTAGGCTTCTTCACGCTTGATGATCCTGCGTCATGCCATTTCTGAGAAGATGCAGGAACAGTTATCGAAAACAAATGTATGGGTAAACAAAGGGAAAAGGACCGAATTTGGACAAAGTTTTCTAATAATACTGAGAAAAGACAAAGGGGTTTACTTAAATAAACGTTGCTTAAAGTTAGGAGATGTTTAAACATAAAAAAATTACCTACCTGCGTAGGCAGGTAATTTTTAGTCTGCGTAGACGACCATATATTTAGCCTCCAAAAAATTACATCACCCTACAAATCAGTCTACTCACTTTGACGTCATCTGCCTAGCCTTTTCCCAACTGTGTTGGGGTCGGCTTCCAGTCTAACCAGATGCAGCTGAATACCAGTATTTTACATGGAGCGACAGCCTATCTGACGTCCACAGCCAATGTGTAGTGCCATTTACCCAGTAACTACTGGTTACACGTTACGCCTTGGTGAGACAGGTTGTCAGACTGTGACTCGTAACGACAGTCAAAGATCTACGACTTCAAATTAAATTTGACCCCCAAAATACAGGTCCAGGCCTAGTTTGGGGGTTAGGATCAGTTTTCGCATTCGTGTTTGTTTTATGATGACTGGTTTGTAACATGTAATTCTAAGGCCTGAAAATGCGTTAAGCGGGCGCCCGCGACGGGCAACCGTCGCGTGTCTATGCGCGTGGACACGCGGGTGGGCTCCGTTGGAACGCGACGGTCCCCGTAGCGGGTACCCGTCGCGGAGACCGGATTATTTTATTTACGCAGTGTCGCTAGTTCAATTTTAACCCCGTTTTTTAGCCCCGTTGCGTGGGTGCGGGGCGCGCCTCCCCGTGACGGACGCCCGCGCAGGTCCCCGCGACGGAGCACTTTTGTATGAAACCGCGCGGGCGCCCGCTTAACGCAGTTTCAGGCCTTAGTGTCAATTTTTTTTTTTTCAAACTAGCTGACCTGGCGAACTTCGTACTGCCTCAGAATCAATAAGAACGAATGTATGAGAAAATGATATTATCTTCATTATTGTTTTTTTTTTTTTTTTTTTTTTTTATGCGTGATTTTTTTTTTTCCTATGTTTTAATAGTTATTCTGCTATTCGGGGCGCAGACAAATCCAACAAACCAAAGTTCATAAAAATAGCTCCAGCGGTTCCTGAGTTATAAATGCTGTAACTGTAACTAACCCGACTTTGTTTTATTTACATCCATACTAACATTATAAATGCGAAAGTGTGTCTGTCTGTGTCTGTATGTTACCTTTTCAAGCCTAAACCACTGAACGGATTTTATAATCATATTTTTAATGTATTATTTAATCATTTGTATGCCTAAGTGGCTGATCATGGAATGAACATTATTCAATATTATATAAATATATAATGAACACCTGTATGTAACCCATGTATCACAAATAAACGATTTGATTTGGATTTCGATAAAATTTGGCAGAGTGATAGATTGCATCCAGGGGAAGGACATAGGATAGTTTTTTTATCACGGGGGTAAAACAGCGGAGCGCTGCTAGTACTTATATTAGATTCAAAAATCAAATGAAAAAATCTAAGTCGCAGTCTTTTCAATGGCATGATATCACCCGAAGTTAATGCGCACGCAATGAGCTCCTAAAACAATTTATAAAAATAACTGTTGTCTATTACTAATCCTTTGCCCAACCCAGTCTACCTAGCACGCTATGGGCGCGGTCTAGAATTAAACATTTAGACCAAACGACATTAGGCTGTTACCCAGCCTAAAATATTTCGGGGGAATTCAACCCCCTGCACCCTAGTTGCGTGACAGGGTTTGAAATATAACAGTCCTTTTAGTTTTGACAATTTAAGACTACCCCCATTTGTTTGTTGTCTAGAAAGCATATCTTTATTATTATGCGGATAACGGTGCTGGTTACGTTATTAAGCAAAATGTTCTAAAATCTATTTGTACTAGTATTAAGCATCATTATAGTTACCGGCACGGATCTTGAGCGCTCGGCGGTAGAGTGGGGATCGCTTTGCGCATCGTATACTTATGGCAAAATAAAACATAATATTATATAATAATAATATTATTATTATCATAGTCACTGTACGACAATATATATACCCCGCTCCCGCACCTTACTTCATCCCACCAAAGGAACCCAATAACTCACTTTTGCGCAGGTGAAGGTCAGCGCTCAAGATCCGTGCCGATAATTGTACGCAATTGTTTGTTGTACTGAAGAAATAAAAATAAAATAAAGCGATCTTTTCAAACATAAGAATCAATAAATGTTGTATTTTCAAATCGAAAGGGTTTGTCATTCCGAATGTGGTACGAAATTGAGTTACGTTCTAAATAGACGGACGCCAGCCAGCTACAACATCGCAGTTTGGATGTTTTAAGTTCTATGTTATGGGTTTGGTTTCCGCACTTAGTCCTTCAATGGACCATTGTGCGTGGCCCATGGCGGCCGTCGGTGGTATTCCAACCAGCCCATCTCCCTCCAGAAGCTGATTAAGTCTCCTGGTCTGTTGAGAACTCGCAGTTTGGATGCTGTCGACATAACTAGGTTTCGAAGCAGCCAAACTGCGATGGTGCAGCTGAAATGCAGTCCGTCTGTTTAGACACTTAGTATTTTTGCTGAACTGGACATTTTTGGCGCAACCGTGAGGCACACTTTCTTACCAATTTCTTACATCGGACTTTTCAGTTTTTATTTGTTTTTATCTGATGCATCAGGCGTATTGTGTGTCTTTTAGTCTGTGCTAAATAAATGCATTTATTCTTTCTTTCTTTCTTTTCGTATTCGTATTATTCGTAGTATTTCATATCGTCTCATAAGATTGGTTTTGATCCATCTGCTTCTTGCCCTTGTCCCATGTTACTTGGGGGTGGAAACAACACGTTTTTTTTCTTTCACTCCCCCCTGTCAACTGTCACGCTATCATTCACTCCTTTTTCGTTCTTAGTCGTCCCTCAGTCACCCACACACACATACCATCCATCTTTTCGTTGGTCTTCCTGTCTATCCATAATAATCCAGTATCTATCTTATCTTAAGAATGTACCTTCAACATCCTACAATATTAGACGATGCTTATCATTAAATATTTGTCCATTTTGTACTAAACACATGTAAGTAAGTAATTAGTTCAGCTGCCGACCTTGGCGGCCATTGGCAGTTTGTTTTTCAAACGTGATTATGTAAGCTTACGTCACGACCGGATGGAGACGTAGAAGCGAATGGAGATTCGAGAGTAAAGCCCACTTTAGCACCACCTATAATCAGCCTATAGGTAATGTTCCCAATGTTATGGAGTGGGCCGTAATCCACCACGCGGACGGTTGCCAGTGGGTTGGCGGATGTCACATGTATTCGAATTTTTGGTTCCATGACATGCTTTCCTCAAAATATTTTCACGTCATGTTCACTATGTTGGGGTCGGCTTCCAGTCTAACCGGACGCAGCTGAATACCAGCATTTTACATGGACACATGGCACAACTCAGTTACTGGGTAATACGATACCCCTTGGTAAGACTGGTTGTCAGACTTTCTGGCTTCTGACGATCCGTAACGACTGTCAAAGATCCACGAAAGACAGCCGGGACCATCGGTTTAACGTGCTTTCCGAGGCACGAAGGGGTCACACGGTATGTAAGATGTCACCCATCCACAGACCAACCGCGGCAAGCGTAGCTTAACCTGATCGATCGAACTGTGCAGCTGTTATTATTTAGCCAGCCCATAGGCCCCTCATTCACGTAATGTTCCTCAAACAAAAAAAACTGTAGTGTGTAATAGATTTAAAAGAAAAAAAAAAAAAAAACAAGACGTAAAAAGTTTTTCACACAAAGTTAGTAAGCCGCAGACACGGTCGCACAAAGTCTGCTATCCGCGTTCTCCCATCGTAGTAGGATTTGTTTTATACAGCGTGTATCGTGTAAAAGGAAATAATCAGTTGTCCCATACAGTAAAGTTAAGGCGACTACATGACCTAAAGCGCGGTCTTTGTCGGATTGCATAGAAAAGAAAGAGAAGCGCGATGACACAACGTTGGTAATTTATTGCAACATATGAAGGAATTATCTACAAAAAATCTATCTAAAAAATTAAAACACTAGTACTTTAGTATGTTATTCTTGTAGAACATTCTGGCAATAAGTCAGAATGATTGTATGTATATTAATATGGTTTTTATTGTAAAAAGAAAGTTTTTAGAGGTGTCTTCATGATTTTTTTCTATCGTATCAAATTAGTTGTATTGTTTTCAACACACTAGGTCGACCTAGCATATATCCTGAAGAATATCATATATTTTTCTGATTTTGTTTAATTTAGTCTGTAGTCGAAAATATACTTTTCTTGTTTAAAAACTTGCGTTTTTTTTTGCGTTTAGGTCCTGTAAGCCCCTTAAGTAGGTATTGAAGTTTTGTATGGGACGGCTGATTATTTTATCGCGTTTACGATATTGGTCCCATGGAGAAAGTTGTTCAATTTGATGGTCTGACCTTATAACGACAGATTACACGCTGTATAGGCGACCCTCAGTGGAGTAACTATAGGGTGGCAATTGGGCAAAATGCCACGGGCCCCCAGCCAGAGGGGGCCCCCGGCCCGAGGGGGCCCCCGGCCCGAGAGGGCCATGAGCACAGGAGGATCCTAACATAAGGACAGAAGCAGTCAGGTGTTAAATTTTGTAGGGGAAAATATGAAATGTACGCGGAAGAAGTCGCGGGAGAAGTGCTAGTAAAAAAAAAACTATAACGTTGCTTGAGCTTCTTTACATTGAGAGAGGGCCTTATTCCTTGAATTTGCTACGGGCCACAAACAAATAAAAGTTACGCCACCGGCGACCCTGAGGAAAAATACCGTGAGGAAACCGAAATATTCTTGAATCAAAATTCCAAGATTCGAGCCAGATTCTTTGATTAAAATTTTTACCAGTTTTCCAGTTGTTCAAACAGAAAATACATGCATACAAACGAAATCTGGCAGAATGTAAATTGTTAACAAGTTCACCACGGTCATAAAACATGAAAAGTCAGGAATTTACCCAGAACTCATCAATCATTCTGCGCAGCCTTTCCCCAACTATGTTGGCGTCGGCTGCCAGTCTAACCGGATGCAGCTGAATACCAGTATTTTACTTGAAGCGGCCTATCTGACCTCCACAACCCAGGTACTGGGTAAACTGGTTGTCAGACTTTTGGGCTTCTGACTACCCGTAACGACTGTCAAAGATCTACGAATGACAGCCGGGACCAACGGCTTAACGTGTTTAAACATGCATGGTCACCCATCCAAAAACCGGCCGCGGCAATCGTAGCTTAACCTTCGGTCGACCCGTGCTGCTATTATTTTTTAGTCACGAACACAGAAGAAAAACATAATCAATAACAAGACTTGACATAGAAAGTGTTGCTATGGCTATGGGCGGGCGGCACACAGCATAGCGCTGATTTTCAAAGGGCACTCGAATAAATCTTTATTGCAAAATTTCACTTACAAATTAGTTTACTAATAAAGTGATAACATTCTCTTATCACTTATTAATCCATACTAATATTATAAATTCGAAAGTAACTCTGTTTGTCTGTATGTTACCTTTTCACGCCTAAGCCACTGAATGGATTTCGCTAAAATTTGGCAGAGAGATAGATTGCATCCCAGGGAAGGAGATAGGATAGTTTTTATCGACATACCTCGCGGGCGAAGCCGCGGGCGGAAGCTAGTCACTTATAAATGCAAAAATAAATACTACAAAATCCTTTTTTTTTAAACACAATCGGGCGAGGCGAGTTGAGAACCTCCTCCTTTTTTAAAGACTGTTAAAAATAACTTCGTAATTAACTTTAAAAATAATCTCTAACTTCAAACAACACAGCAAGCTGTATCAAAGAGCAGTGGTGGCTCAGTGGTAACGTTCGCGACTTACGAGTTGTAGGTCGTAGGTTCGAACCAAGATAGGCGCATTACTTTGTGTAAATTATTTCATCACCACGGCTCTCAAAACGGTGAAGGAAAACATCGTGAGGAAACCGGCATGTCCGAGAACTGAAAATTCGAAGACATTTGACATCTACCAACCTGCACTGGGCTCGCGTGGTGGATTATGACCTACTCCTTCTCATCGAGATGAGGGGTGTGTCCCAGCAGTGGGAACATTATAGGCTGATTATGCTAAACTGTAACCTTTAAAAGCAACAAAAAACGACGGGAACGACGGAGTGCCGGCAGAAATGAAAACTTGAATATTAACGTTGTTTACTGTAACTGTAACTGTCTGTCTGTCTGTCTGTCTGTATATCTGTCTGTCTGTCGTCTGTCTGTCTGTCTGTCTGTCTGTCTGTCTGTAATTTGATCCTGTATACTTGTTTTCAATTTTTGATATTTTGGAATCTTACGAATTTTCGATCAGGGTCACGTGTCATCTTACGATCAGGGTCACGTCTATAGATGGGCAATCCACCCGAGGTTTAAACCCGGTGCTTTGATAAACACCCAATTTTGTGGGTGTTTATCGGGTGTTTATCAAAAGCACCGGGTTTAAACCCGGTGGATTGCCCATCTATAGCACGTGTCATCTTACGAATCTTACGATCAGGGTCACGTGTCCTGACGCGAGTTTAACATTTTTTACCCATTACAAGAAAAGTGTACAACGCCGCTAAAGAAGTTTTCACTCCTATTGTACCCGTTACTTGAACCCATCATTATTTAGTTTTACATACAACCACACAGCAAGCTGTACCCTTTAAAAACCACCCACCGTTTTTACTCAGAACCAGTACAAAATCATACAAACCCTTACTTCGACCGGTAATTATATTATACTTTTACAACCACACAGCTTTCCAAAACCACCTCTAAAATCCAGCATTTATACTCAAAACCACTACAAAATTACAACAATAACTTCAACATTTAACCCTTACCTACTTGGAACCATCATAATAATTATATAAGTAGGTAATTTTACAACCCCACAGCCTTTAAAATCCACCTTTTTACTAAAAACCACTGGAAAACTACTAAAATAATAACTTGAATATTAAACATTCAACATAACACTGCTGAAAAATCACAATAACACTGAAGGCCGTCTGAAAACTAACTGAAAAGTGTCGCAAGCGAGTCTACTATCGCGCGTACAGATAGCAAACAAAGTTAATATTTGAACAGTTTAATTTTATTATGTCGTAATACGGATATTTATGAATATTACACAATTTATCTAGATAAGCGGGTGATTCTCGTTTTTGTTTTGAGGTGGGCAGAGTTATAAGCATTTTTTTTAAGGGTTAACTCCTGTTTATCGAAAGAAAGTGGAGTCCGTAAATGGGTCTCCACTTTCACATGTTTTGTACATCGTTTTAAAAGACAAACATTTTAAAAATATACCTATCGTATTGTATACTTACATAAGCATTTAGTCAAAAGCCGTTATTTTGACATTACAAACAGATGCTTCAATTTTATTTATTTGTATGTCATCATCATCATCTGCCTAGCCTTTTTCCGAACTATGTTGGGGTCGGCTTCCAGTCTAACCGGATGCAGCTGAATACCAGCATTTTACATCGAGCGACTGCCTATCTGACCTCCACGACCCAGTTACTGGGTAATACGATACCCCTTGGTAAGACTGGTTGTCAGACTTTCGGGCTTGGGACTACCCGTAACAACTGTCAAAGATCCACGAACGACAGCCGAGACCAACGGCTTAACGTGCTTTCCGAGGCACGGAGGGGTCTTGGTATGTAAAGATGGTCACCCACCCACAGACCAACCGCGGCAAGTGTAGCTTAATCTGATCGATGCCTGTATGTATGTAAAAAAAAACTTATTTTGCAAACCATACCGGTATCCTTTATCTACACGTTTATGCCATAGATAACCACGCCTTCAACGAGCCGCGGGCACGCGAACTACTAAGGCACGCCTACGACACGCTATTATAGAATATTATGATTTAAACAAACGATCCTGTTGTCTAATAGCTAAACTGAATTATGTGTTGTAGATGGACGCAGATATTTTTTTTATGACAGTTTTATTTATGGTGATGTACGAATTATTAGTGGAGTCGACGCTATGAAGAGATGCCAATATTCTCGATATCGACTTACTGCCAGTTGTGAAGAAAAAAATCAATCCATTTAAGGCATTATTGAATTGTTAAAGACACTCAAAGAGTCGGTCAGTTAGCCAGAGATGAAGGTGCGAGGTATACCTACACTAACAGTAGCAATGGCTTCCATTTTGACAGTTCAACGACATTCATTGCGTTATTAACGTTACTGAGCAGACAAATTTTTCGAACATATGAAGCAATGGATTAGCAATATCCTTCAAAATTATTTAGATTGTGATTGACAGTTTGTTACACAATAAGGGTGTAACTGTTAGAAAGCGTCGGATTGTTGCCCGTCTGCATTGAAAATATCGAACTTTTTATTATACATATTGGTTTAAAAATTAGCCAAACTAAATAATAAATAAATAAATAATAATATATATATATATAATAATAATATATATCATCATCATTTCAGCCGAAAGACGTCCACTGCTGGACATAGGCCTCCCCCAAAAGGGGGGGTTTGCCATAATCGCAGTATGGTATGGTGGTGGAATGCATAGAGAACGCTGCTGCCCATTCTCCGGTACGCCCCTTAGTCGCCTTTTACGACACCCACGGGAAGTATCGGGTATAAATAAATAATTATTAAACGTTATAATATTTCCATTGCTTAGACTGTATCAAATTCATGATTGTTTTACTGACCGTACATGTAAGTACGGTCTACCCAACAATGTCATGCTATGCCGACTGCGTGAACGAGGCATTAGCACGCTTGAATGGCGCACGCCTGTTTGTATGTGTCGTAAATCTTATTTAGAATAGAAACATTGCTAGTATTGCTACTGATTATGATAATTATTACATAACGAGGTATTATTTTCGGGATAATTTGCATATGGTGTACAAATCGACAATATTTTTTTTACTTCTATAGTTATCGAACAAAAAATCCCATCTTCAAAAAGAATTTGAAATGAACAAAATATTAACAACTTCAAAAAAAATGGAAATAGTGTAATTTTTTTGTCAATTTGAAATTTTAAATGAAAGCAAATTGTTAATAGCATTTTTTTGCTGACTGTACAAAATTAAGGTAATTATTACAACTTGCGCAGTTAATACTTTTGCAGGACAACTAACAAATTAGTGAAAACAAATGAAAAAACTCCCTAAAAGACTCGTGTTCATGGGAAACAAAACAAACACAACATTGTTGCAGCAACACTACTGGGGGCCTAAAAAGGCCACTTTGACAGAATCATAAAACGGTAACATAATGGACAGTTAACCGTTAAGTAAATCGTATCAAATCCCATTGGTGAAGCATTTTTCAGTTATTTTTTTTTGTCAGTGCTAAAATACCAATCAATCCGATCCAAATCCAATCCCAATCTCTTTGATTATACCTACTTAGTGCAGTGAAAAAAAGAAAAACACGGACTGTCTTCGCCATATTGCGATTCATAATGTTATCCTTTTATGATCCTCCAAAGTGGCCTTTTTAGGCCCCCAGGACACATGTTACACATTCTGTAACAATGCCATGTTGCAAGCAACATAATGTGTTATTTTGTTTCCTAATTTATATTATAGGTATTTTGTACCGACCTTTTTTGTTGTCTTTTTTGTTTCAAGTGTTTATAAGTGGAAATTTGTAAATGGCCTTCAAATGCATTATTGTCTATGAGCACTATTTATATTAGCTGTAAGTTTCCCGAATAGAGTAAAATAAAATAAACATCTTTCCAGCACAAACTCATGTTGCACTGCAAGAATGTTGCGTTACTATTGTCAAAGGCTTCATATTTCAGATAAAAGTATATGAAACATGTATTTTTTTATTATAAGTTCCTATTATAAAACTTCATTCCCTGAAGTTTTTAGTTATAATGCCACTAAATCTATGAATATCCCTTTTTGCCCACAATAGAGAAGCACTTTTCCATAACAACCATATAAAAATAATATTACTTACAAAGCCACTCTTCGCTTTCTCATGGCGGGACATTTTTCTTTTTTTAACATCCAGATGCATTCTGTAACAAAAAGAAAATAATGTTAAGTAACTTTAGTTTTTTTTTTTCTCTTCATGTTTTAAATATACAGGGTGTTTGGTGCATCGTTTGCCAAATGGAATTGGCCGAAAGGAGAGGTCATTTGCTATCTCTTAAGGCCCAGTAACTCATTCCTTATTACACCGGTTTTTTTATTATGACTTTTTAATTTTTATTTAGAAAAATACAAGAACTCTGCATTTAAGCTTAAATTAAAAAAAAGTTATGAGTATAGCCTTCAAATTTCATTTCAATTCTTATGTTTACTCTTGTATGGTTCTATGAAATACAAAATTATTTGCTAATTACGTCTAGTTTCTTTTTTAATAACTCACAAAGTTTTTGAAAAAAGGAAAAATATACTTAACACTCAACTTTAAATTGCTGTAAAAAAAAAACTAAAAGCGATCGGGATCTTCGAATTCTTTTAAAAAGTTCTCTAGTTTGTCCCCTTTCCAACGGTGTGCAATATACCAAAGAACACTTTTAATAACTTCAGTAATTCGCTATATGTGTAATCGAGACACATCAGGCTGATATTCGATATTACGGTATTAACACTAGTTTTCACATAATGACATTCTTTAAGGAGGTGGATAGTGTTATCTCACGCTTACGCAGTCTCTTATCTCTTTTTAGGGTTCTAACTTTCCTGGAACTTGAAATAAAAAATAAACTTTTATTTAATAAGTACCTAATTATAAATTTTGTTCAAATTGTCCTCCACTATTGCATACACACGCGCGAAATATTCGTTTTATCTCGACTGTAGTGGTGTGTAAACGTATTCTGCTTTGATAGTGGCTTACAACCGTACGCGCTAATATGGAATGCAAACCCCTTTAGGTCTACTGCGTACCTCTTCGATGTTCCAGGCATTGACGTCACTCTGCCACGACGTCATGTTACCCCGCACGGATAGTACTTTATACAAATATTTAAAAAAAAATGCCCCTTGGGAGAAAGTAATGCATTCTTACGCGTATTTTGTTTATTGTAGGTCTCGAGAATCAAGACTATGATAACCGTGTCCAGCTTTGTCGTTTTTTATTACACTCGGACGTGGATGATCCGAACTCATTAAAAAGAATTTCTACAAACAGACTTACCCTAATATTATCTCGGCTACCAATTTTCAGTGAAGACCTGTCTTTTGTTTTTCATCAAGACGGTTGTCCCGCTCATTGGAGATTAACCGTCACGGAGTACTTGCATGTTGCTTTCCCAGACTCATGGATTGGGAGGGATGGCCCTATTCCTTGGCCTCCACGTTCCCCAGACCTGACTGCGTTAGATTTTTAAGTCTGGGGACGGCCCAGAGAACTTGTTTACGCCACGGAAGTTAAGAGTAGGGATGATGTTGTCCAACGCATTGAGGCGTCTTTCATCACTATCAAAGCAGAAATACGTTTACACACTACTACAGTCGAGATAAGACGAATATTTCGCGCGTGTGTATGCAATAATGGAGGACAATTTGAAAAAAAAATTTAATTAAGTACTTATTAGATAAAAGTTTTTTTTTTTTTTGAAGTTCGAGGAAAGTTAGAACCCTAGAAAGAGATAAGAGACTGCGTAAGAGTGAGATAACACTATCCACCTGCTTAAAGAATGTAATTTATGTGAAAACTAGTGTTCTTACCGTAATATCGAATATCAGCCTGATGTCTCGATTACACATTTAGCGAATTACTGAAGTTATTAAAAGTTGTTTTTGGTATATTGCACACCGTTGGAAAGGGGATAAACTAGAGAACTTTTTAAAAGAATTCGAAGATCCCGATCGCTTTTAGTTTTTTTTTTTACAGCAATTTAAAGTTGAGTGTTAAGTATATTTTTCCTTTTTTCAAAAACTTTGTGAGTTATTAAAAAGGAACAAGATGTTATTAGCAAGTAATTTTGTATTCCATAGAACCATACAAGAGTAAACATAAGAATTGAAATGAAATTTGAAGGCTATACTTCAAACTTTTTTTTTTATTTAAGCTTAAATGCAGAGTTCTTGTATTTTTCTCACTAAAAATTAAAAAGTCATAATAAAAAAAACCGGTGTAATAAGGAATGAGTTACTGGGCCTTAAGAGATAGCAAATGACCTCTCCTTTCGGCCAATTCCATTTGGCAAACGATGCACCAAACACCCTGTATATAAGAATAATGGGGTTTATTTATAAATATTGTTTAAAGTTAATAGCGGCAACAGAAATACACACAACTGTCTACCTATTACTATTCATGAGATACAGCCCGCTGACAGACAGACAGACAGATGTACAGTGAAGGCTTAGTAATAGGGTTCCGCTGGCACTCTGAACACGGAATCATAAAAATACCTCAAATTTTAATACTGAAATTAGAATGGGAATGTTCTTAAAGAAATACGGGAATTCCCCTCAGACGTTATTAATTCCTTAACTTAAGCAAGATTTAAAAAATCTATTGTGTTATAGGAGCGCCACCTTGAGACAGTGACTTGAAAAGTTACTCAAAATAACGTTACGCGCAGTTCCGATACCGATAATTTGTACCGTTCCACCAGGATCGTAACAAAATTAATTCCTTGGCTATAACGATACTGACAAACGGGACGACATCTTAAACTGTTCAGTAGCAATATTATCAATATATCGTTATTAGAATAGGTAACGATATAATAACATTATTCATTTCGATACTCTCGAACGAATACAGCTTTGGCTTATGCCATGCCGGGGCAACCGGGCGATGATGGAGAGGTTTGTCACCGGGAAAGTTCTTAAGAATAACGTTACAAGTGAATCTGTAACGTTTCAGCTGTAACGTTATTACAAGCGGATAAGCTTAATGTTACCGATACCTATAACGTTACTTATAATATTGTTCTACGAAAATGATATTCTATAACGTTTTTTTTTTACCATCATCATTTCAGCCGAAAGACGTCCACTGCTGGACATAGGCCTCCCCCAAAAGGGGGGGTTTCCTATAATCGCCACGCTTGGCAGGCGGGTTGGCGATCGCAGTATAGTATGGTGGTGGAATGCATAGAGAACGCTGCTGCCCATTCTCCGGTATGACCCTTAGTCGCCTTTTACGACACCCACGGGAAGTATGGGGTGGTGTTATTCTTTGTGTCTAAACACACTATGCCGAAGGTACGCGACCGAAGTTCGGCATGATTACGCCTGCAATGCTATTTAAATTACTGACGACACATTATGCCGAAATTACGTTGCGTTACAGCTTACAGTCGAACTTCGGTCGGGCGTAAGTTCAGTGGCAATTCGGCGGCAACGTATTCTGTAGAGCACACATTATACGCGACCGAAGTTCGGTTCGATTGCCGACGAAGATCCGGGGCGGTTAGCAGCGGGAGGCAGGCATGCCCGCGCCGCGCGTGTGCGCAACTGAATTTCTGCCGCGTAAGTTCGGCGCTTATGGTGTGTCTTATCAGCCGAATACGTCGGAACGTAAAATCAGCCGCGGAACTACGGTCGCGTATCTTCGGCATAGTGTGTTTAGACACTTTAAGTCCGGCACCACACAGACCACCAACTTCCAAACTCTGGGCTGCTACTAAAAAAATTCTAATGGAAAAATCCAATAACACTGCCCGATCTGGATCCCACAATAAACAGTCGCTCTTGCGACCACGAGTCCAATGGGGCAGTTGACACACAACACCCTCTGGTACTCAGTAATCAGCCCTGTGATCTTGACAACTATTTAATTACTATAGCAGCGCCCCGCGGTTTCACCCGCATAAGTGTCGATCCCGCGGGAATATCGGGACTCAAACTATCTCTATACCAAAGGAGATCGGACATCTTTGTATGGGCTCTGGCTCAAGTGGCGTCGGAGCATAAGGCTTATATTGTTTGAAAGTAAATTAACTAAGCTTACTTTTCTTGTGGCTCTAAAACTCACTTTACCGTTGTCATGGGGGACTTCAACGCGAAACTGGGTAAACGTAACGATGATGAGCTGCGAGTGGGGCAATTTGGAGTTGGATGCCGGAACCACCGGGGCCACCTACTGGCCAGTTTTATGGAGAAGGAAGGCCTCTTTATGATGAATTCCTTCTTCAGAAAACGTGAGCATAGAAAGTGGACCTGGCAGAGCCCGGATGGTGCAACTAAAAATGAGATTGACTTCATTATGTCGACGAAGAAGCAAGTATTCAATGATGTCTCTGTGATCAACGCGGTGAAAACCGGAAGTGATCACCGTATGGTAAGAGGCACATTGAACTTAAATATCAAGCTGGAAAGATCTCGACTGATGAAGTCTACGCTCCGTCCAGCACCGATCCAGATCCAAAACCCCGAGAGCTTTCAGCTCGAACTCCAGAATCGTTTCGAATGCCTAGGGAGCTCCGTGGACGATTATAACGATGGGTTCGTGGAAACTGTCCATACGGTCGGGTCTAAGATCTTCAAGACCCGCCGTACGAATTCAAAAAAGAAGCTCTCTGATCCTACTTTGCGGCTCATGAAGGAGAGGCGCGATATGATCCTGCAGTCTACGGATGATGCGCTAAATTACCGGCAACTCAATAGACGGATCTCTAAGGCCTTGAAAAGCGATCTTCGCCGTTTTAATACAGATCGTATTAAGGACGCGATAGAGCGAAATAAAGGCTCCAAGGTCTTTGCTAGAGATCTGTCTATTGGGCAGAGCCAGCTTACGAGACTGAAGACCGATGATGGCAGGATCGTATCCGACAAACCTGAGCTGTTGAGAGAGATCGAGAGGTTCTATGGACAGTTATACACGTCAACAAATAACCCCGCTATGAATCTGGCAAACGACCCAAGAGCTAGATTGACCCGGCACTATACCGAAGACATCCCGGACGTCAGCCTGTACGAGATTAGGATGGCTCTGAAGCAGCTCAAAAACAACAAGGCACCGGGTGATGACGGAATTACGGCCGAGTTGCTGAAGGCTGGCGGAAAACCCGTCCTGAAGGCCCTTCAGAAGCTGTTTGGTTCCGTCATACTCGAGGGCAAAACACCACAGGCATGGAACAGGGGTGTGGTGATACTTTTCTTTAAGAAGGGCGATAATGCCCTCCTTAAGAATTATAGGCCCATCTCACTTCTGAGCCATGTCTACAAGCTGTTTTCGAGAGTCATCACGAACCGTCTCGCGCGCAGGTTTGACGACTTCCAGCCTCCCGAACAAGCCGGATTCCGTAAAGGCTTTAGCACCGTAGACCACATACATACGCTGCGACAGGTTATACAGAAGACCGAAGAGTATAACCTGCCTCTCTGCTTAGCGTTTGTGGACTACGAGAAAGCCTTTGATTCGATCGAGACATGGGCTGTGCTGCAGTCTCTTCAACGGTGCCAGATCGACTATCGGTACATCGAAGTGCTGAAGTGTCTGTACGAAAACGCCACTATGTCAGTCAGACTCCAGGATCAGGCCTCGAAACCTATCCTTCTGCAGCGAGGTGTGAGACAGGGAGACGTTATCTCTCCGAAACTGTTCACCGCTGCACTGGAGGATGTCTTCAAGGTTCTGGACTGGAAAGGGGCTGGCATCAACATCAATGGCGAGTACATAACTCACCTTCGGTTTGCCGACGACATCGTAGTCATGGCTGAGACTATGGAGGACCTCAGTACAATGCTCGATGACCTCAGTAGAGCCTCCGAAAGAGTGGGTCTTAAAATGAACATGGACAAAACGAAGGTCATGTCAAATACCCATGTAACACCCACTCTCATAAAAATCGGAGACGCTACACTCGAAGTCGTGGACGAGTACGTTTACCTAGGACAAACCGTCCAGTTAGGTAGGTCTAACTTCGAGAAAGAGGTAAATCGACGAATCCGACTCGGCTGGGCAGCGTTCGGGAAGCTACGCAATATCTTCTCGTCCCAAATACCGCAGTGTCTCAAGACAAAAGTCTTTGACCAGTGTGTGTTGCCAGTGATGACTTATGGAACGGAAACGTGGTCGCTCACAATGGGCCTTATAAGAAGGCTAAAAGTCACCCAAAGGGCAATGGAGAGGGCTATGCTTGGAGTTTCCCTGCGTGATCGAATCAGGAATGAGGAGATCCCCAGGAGAACCAAGGTAACCGACATAGCCCAAAGAATTGCCAAACTTAAGTGGCAGTGGGCAGGGCACATTGCTCGCAGAACAGATGGCCGATGGGGCCGAAAGGTTCTGGAGTGGCGACCGCGTACCGGAAGACGTAGCGTTGGAAGGCCTCCCACAAGGTGGACCGATGACCTTGTGAAGGCCGCAGGAACCCGTTGGATGCGGGAAGCACAGGACCGGTCGAAGTGGAGGTGCTTGGGGGAGGCCTATGTCCAGCAGTGGACGTCTTTCGGCTGAAATGATGATGATGATGACTTTTCTTGTATGGGTACAAAAAAATCTCAGTGTCTGTGTGGTCCCGGACTTAAAGAATTGCACCACTCCTTACTTCCCGTGGGTGTCGTAAAAGGCGACTAAGGTCTTACCGGAGAATGGGCAGCAGCGTTCTTTATTTATTCCACCATCATACCATACTGCGATCGCCAACCCGCTTGCCAAGCGTGGCGATTATGGCACACCCCCCCAAAATTGGGGGAGGCCTATGTCCAGCAGTGGACGTCTATCGGCTGAAACGACGATAAAAAAATCTGTCCTGGGAAAAAAGTTATAAGTAGTGTATATTAAAATACTCATTTGCTCGAATGTAAGCGCAAGAGTACAAAGTGTATATTTTGTCTCTTTCTCATGCTGGCGTGGAATTCCACGCGTCTTAGTCATCATAGCTTTCAAACATACCATATTAAGTTAAAAAAATGATTTCATTGAATAAATAGTTAGAAATAGCTCGAATAAATGAGTAACAATTTTTTTGTTTTTGTATAACTTTTTTTTCCAGGACAGATTTTTTTGGACCCATACAAAAAAAGTAAGCTTAGTTAATTTACTTTCAAACAATTATAAGCTTTATGCTCCGACGCCACTTGGGCCACACCCGCCCGATCTCCTTTCATCTAAATCAGTTCAGCGGTTTAAGCGTGAAGAGGTAACAGACAGACACCCTTTCGCATTTATAATATTATAGTATGGATTAGTATGGATTTTTGGTATAAGCTAATGTCATAAAAATACCTCATTCTCATCATCCTCTTGCCTGCATTAGCAACATATATTACAGAGAGTAGAATAATAAATACATCTGACCTTTTCAGCCTTTAAGTGTCAGCGATAAGTTCTAAGCACCACTAGAAAGCCTATCTAGATGATAACTTTGTTGTTACTAAAAGTACTGGATAAAGTTATAAGGCTTTTACTGCTAAATACTACTCCAAAATTAACTGAATTGGATTTATTGCAATTTTACTGCTTTGTTGGTCGTATTAGGTCTTCAATATCAGAAAGCCATTGGACCCGGCTGTTATTCATGGATCTTTGACAGTGATTACGGGTAGTCAGAAGCCCGAATGTCTGACAACCAGTCTTACCAAAGGTTATTGTATTACCCAGTCACTGGATTGTGGAGGTCAGATAGGTAGTCATTTCATGTAAAATACTGGTATTCAGCTGCATCCGGTTAGACTGGAAGCTGACCCCAACATGGTTGAGAAAAGGTTAGGCAGATGATGTGGCTGTTATTACTTAGCCACAAGCCCTCTAAGGTGTTCAATACGTTCATGAAATATTGAAAACCAGTGTAAAATAAATTCATGAAATATTGAAAACCAGAGTATCATATAATTTTGTGTCAATTTTGGTATTATGTAAACCAACTTTAGTTCATAACTGTACCTAAACTCTAAATGGCAGCTGCAATCAGCAATCTACAGCATTTTGTCATGTTGACAAAAAAACTCGCCAAGTGCGAGTCGGACTCGCACACAATCGGTTCCGTACCACAAGGCAAAAACGCCGGGAAAAAAACACGTTTGTTGTATGGGAGCCCTCCTTAAATATTTATTTTATTCTGTTTTTAGTATTTGTTGTTATAGCGGCAACAGAAATACGTCATCGTTCATGAGATACAGCCTGGTGACAGACAGACAGACGGACAGTGGAGTCTTAGTAATAGGGTCCCATTTTTACCCTTTGGGTACAGAACCATAAAAAGGTTGATTGCAGCTGTCATTTTAGTCTAGCAAATTAATATATGAGAATACCTACCCTACTTAGGAAAAGAATGTCAGATTTATCCCTGAAAACTGAAACTGCCTACACATGGTGTAACTGCTAAATATTTATTTCCTCTATTTTCTTTAAAGGCTGACTGGTAAAAAAGGACTAAGAACATTTTCGAAATGTCTTATTAAAAAAGATAACTGGAAATCTCAAACTAACATTTTCTAGCAAAATAGTCACCTCTGTCATAATTAGGCTGACTTGGGTTTGTTCGCACACCAGTTTTTTTGGCCATAATCCGCGTGAAGGGCTCTTCTTTGTGTGAATGCGGTCTGGAGGAGGGTACACTGGAGCACTTGTTTTTTACCCGACTGCGGCGAAGCCCAAAAGGAAGGTTATGTGTTTGACCTGTATGTATGTATGTATGTATGTATGTCCGTTTCTTTGTTCCCTCGTAACTTCTAAACGAATGAACGGATTTGTATAAATTATACGTCTTTAGATTTGTCTTGGTAGCGCGAGTGTCACTGGCTACATCAAAATAAAAAACAAAGTAAAATGGTGGATTTTGGGTGCCATATTGTGGAGTTCGAATTTTTTTTTCTTCTAATACCATCATCATCATCATCTGCCTAGCCTTTTCCCAACTATGTTGGGGTCGGCTTCCAGTCTAACCGGATGCAGCTGAATACCAGTATTTTACATGGAGCGACTGCCTATCTGACCTCCACAACCCAGTTACTAGGTAATACGATACCCCTTGGTAAGACTGGTTGTCAGACTTTCGGGCTTCTGACTACCCGTAACGACTGTCAAAGATCCACAAATGACAGCCGGGACCAACGGCTTAACGTGCTTTCCGAGGCACGGAGGGGTCTCGGTATGTAAAGATGTATTTTTCTTCTAATACCATCGAGTGAAATATCAAAATTAAGGGTTTTAAAAGGTGATTACAAAAATACATACAACTTTTATGATTAAAAGTAATTCGAAGTGACAAATCGTAAAAAACACGTTAAATAAAATAATTATTTCTTGTTCCCTGTTGAGTGACTTTACGGGTCAGCTAATAATTAATACATAAGCTGGAAGTACCTCCACGTGGTGAAGGTGGTAACAATTGTAAACTAAAAAGCTGGAAATAAAAAACAAGTAATTAAAAAAACTAAAAAACCCGACTGCGGTAAAAAAATTAAGTTAAAAAAAAACTGAAAAGCTAAAAACAAGGCCATTTTAAATTAAATAAAAGTTGGAAGCGGCGGGACCCATACCATTTGTTTTATTATATTTTCAAACTCAAATGGGTCCCGCCTGCTTCCAACTTTTAATTTTTTTACCGCAGTCTGGTTTTTTAGTTTTTTTAATTACTTGTTTCCTGTCCTCGTTTAACCACTCCCCTTTACGACATACTCCCTTCTGATGTTCCCCGCTCAATTAAGATTCCTTTCCTATTATCTTTAGCCCATACCCCTGCAGTTAAAATCCTTTATAAATTCATTAGCATTATTAAAATCCAGTTATAGTTGATATTTCTATTTACTTATTTATTTACTGAATGTTCTAACATTTATTTTGTGACGTTTTACATCTACTAATCAAAAAATGTTGTCCTTTTTTTAGCATGGGGACCCATGGTTGCCACCGCTACAAACACTGATCAATAGTTGTGTAACAGTTTATAATCATTATCTTCTCATACCTTGACATTGGCAAAATCATCGAGCCAGAACCTCAAAAAAATAGAATAGAATAGAACTGAAAATCTCTGTTTCTAGGGAAAATTTTAAATCCGTCTAATTTGACTGTATTTTCCGTCTAATTTTACACAATTTTTTCGAAAATGTTCTTAAGTAACTTTATATACCTTTGTATCCTGCTTATGGATATGAAGTTTCATTAAAATTGGTTCATTCATTTCGAAAAACAAGGGCTTGAAAGTTTATATGAAATACCACCACCTCTGAGTTTCTTGCCCATTCTTCTCTATACAAAACTATTAAAAGGGGCAAATTCTATTTCCTTATAAATTGCGATGTTCAAAGTGCCTTAGGATGACTGAGTTTGAATATAAGTAGGTAGGTACCTAGGTACACTTTAAAGCATAAAAAAAACTTTCTTTGTGTTTATTAGTCTGAATAGCAGTTTAAATCTAGGTTGACACAAAAACTAGACACAAATAACAGTTATACCTGGCACATTGTTGTCTGAGAATATACCATTCATGTTATTTTAAAACAAGGTAAAAACTTGGGAAAAAGTGTCACTAAATATCTGATTATTTCTATTAAAAGCAAAATTATTATGACCAGCTATAGAAAACGAAAAGATTTTAACTGCATTTTTTTTTAACACACTTTCTTATTTTTTGTAAAAATCGCAAAAACTGCTGTGTGTATTTTGATTTAATTTTGACAAATGATTAGGCAGTGTTTTTTATGAAGATTGTTGATTGTGCTAGACATGTTTGACTGAAATTAGAATGAAGTTATTTTCTTTGAAGCTGATATTACACAAAATAGAAACTTAAAAACTTTGCCCTACTTCTTCAATGAAAATAAACAAAAATGCAAAAGTTAAGGAACAATTTAACCCAATTTTATAGCCAATTCTGATCTTTGCCAGATAGACATAAATATGTTTATTCCCTATTTAAAATCTTTGATAAAACGAAAATGAATTCCGTTTTCCAAAAAAACAATGAATAAACGGTTTTTTCTCTTGCTCAAAATTCATCAGCGTGGAATGCATACAAAAAAAAAAAAAAACAAAGAGTTTGCGCACTTTTTTTTTGGTATAGATGTTATTGCATTGGCATTACAGTTAGCACCGCCTTTGGCGAAGGCCCAAACAGTAAACATCGGGGTCATCACGACACAGAAATAAAAGTTTTACCCATATCTCAACTGACATTCAGTAGTGATTTTCAAACTGTTGTATTTACTAGAATCCCGCATCAAACAACATTATAAGTTGTTAATACGATGACTGTACGGGTGATTTATTGTTTAACAACTCCATCCGCATTCGAACGTTCGTTTTTCAATCATAAAAATGTAAAAACATGAGTTGTTACGTTCACAACGGTCACTGTTCGACATAACCTATGCAAACTCTGTTTTAGCAACTTCTAAACAAACTAACTGATAAAGATAAGATAAAAGATCTACTTTACCACTAAATAAGCGTAGATTTATTTCCATACAAGTTCACAAACATCACTTTTTTGATAAAAACATGATAGATAACACAAACAACTTTACACACCACACATAGGCAACACACTATAGTGACGCGCTACGTTCTCTTTACATTCGACAATCGAGATGAGATTCGTTCCTTGTGTAGTGTTGTGTCTTGTCATATTTTTCGCAACTGGTAATAGCGACATCTATGTGTAAGTGTGTACACTAAATGATGTGTGAATACAAAACTATTTAAAATAATAATATCTTGTCTAGCAATGTATTTTACAAGTCCAGGGATTCCATTTCAAGCATTATAAGGGAAGGGCTATCTGTACAATAAGAGGTCAGTGTACACTAACACATCTTGACTGCCGTCAAAGAGTAAAGTAACTATAGAGGCAACTGCCGTCAGTCTTTCCGAACTTGGTTCGAAATGATCTCGATCCCATAGGTACTCGGTTTCGGATCTGTGACTGCACCCTAGAACTTAGACATGACAAGATGACCTAGTCGTAGGATGGTGGTTTGCGTATAATTTGGATGACAATTAAGCCAAAAAAACTGGCCAAGTGCGAGTCGGACTCGCACACGAAGGGTTCCGTACCACAAGGCAAATGCGCAAAAAAAAAAAAACATGTTTGTTGTATGGGAGCCCCCCTTAAATATTTATTTTATTTTAATTTTATGATTTATATTAAAGTTAAAATACAACTGAGTATTTTGTGAATATTTCAAGTGCCTACCTGTTGCCATTTTTGATATCGAGCAAAAAAGGGCAAAAAAATCGCGTTTGTTGTATGGAAGCCCCCCTTAAATATTTAATTTATTTTGTTTTTAGTATTTGTTATTATAGCGGCAACAGAAATACATAATTTGTGAAAATTTCAACTGTCTAGCTATCGCGGTTCTTGAGATACAAGCTGGTGACAGACAGACGGACAGACGGCCAGACGGCCAGACGGACAGACGGACAGACAGCCAAGTCTTAGTAATAGGGTTCCGTTTTTACCCTTTGGGTACGGAACCCTAAAAATTACCTCATGGAAAATGCATTAATTAAATGGTCTACCGTCTACGCGTGTTTGGTTAAAAACGTAGGACCGGCCTGGCCTAATGGCCTTCCGAATACTACTTGACCTTGTGGATGCAAGCCTGCTCCTTTTTGGGAGTTTACAGCAAAAAGGTTTTATTATTTTTTTAAGTAGATACTTCTACAAATAATACTGCCTGCTAAATAAAAACAGCCTAATTCAAATCGAATATTCCGTTCTGCTAGAATACGTAATTCAGTTGTTATATTCTCATTTTCCACGAACCAACAACCATCTTCCATGGAATAAAACATAGCTGATTCTTTTCAAAAATAATTTTTAATATTTTTTTTTTATTTAACAAAATTATAACGTTAGTTTCAACGTATCAATATGGATAAAAGCCAAGAACCACCAAAGAAATGCTTTTGTGCGAGATGTTTCCTTCCAATCGATCCTGAAGATAGGGTCGACATCGAAGGGCAGAGCTTCCACAGGTGTTGTAGCACGTGCTGTGAGTATTAACGTTTTTTTATGTTAAATCCAACAGGATTGTCTATATTTGGTAAAGTATAGTTGTCTACTCTCCTAAATATCTCTCGATCTTAGCAAGTCCATTCAATCGCGCATCAAACACAGTCTCGTTCTACGAAAATCACCCTTACTACTGCGACTAAGCGCTGTCAATTTCAAATGGTTAGTTCTGATGTGCGGTTGACTGTGTCAGCAGCAGCAGCTATAAAAAAGTGTAGGCTCTTCTTGCAAGGAGTGTAGGGAATAGTTTGGGTGTGGTGAGAAGAAAGTGGAAAGGTGAATTAGTTAGACAGCAGGAAAAGACTACTGCATAGCAATTCCTCTCCTGCCCATAGGTACTAAGATATATTTACACCCGTAACTTTATAACTGGTAGTAAGTCCCGACTCAAATTCTTGTTTCGTCTTTAAAACCTGTAATCAATTTCTTAAAACCGTCGTTTTATTTTCCAGGTGTCTGCCGAACGATTCCTACATCCCTGAAGATGTTCTACGGGCATGTGTTCTGCACCGAATGCTTTAATACGCACGTCTTGTCGAGGTTTAGGGGTGAGAGTCCTCGCATCCATTCAAATAGCTGGTGGATGCAGTGGGCGCCTGGCGCTCACCCACAAGAGGCGAATAATAATGAGAGCAAAGGTGATTCCAACTACTATCATCATTGTCTTGCCCTTATCCCGATTTAGTTTGGTTCTTATCCTCATTATAAAACCACTAATCCTATTGAAGACTTTATTCAACCAGTTAGGTATACGGTCTATAACGTTCGGTTGTTTTATTCAGAGACGAAACCTGAGACCCCAGAGACACCGGAGGAGCCACCGAAGAGATGTATCTGCGCGCGCTGCCTTCAGAGTGTTGACGATAACGACAAAGTGGACATCGGAGGTCAAAGCTTCCATCCTCAATGTGCCAAGTGCTGTAAGTATCTCAAGAGCTATCGACACAAGTTGATGTTTCCATCGAAAGAAGTTGTACATAGCTTAGCAGTACAGCTTTAAACTTGGGTGAACTTTTTGCAGTTACCTCTGTCATGTATGCATACTTACGTCGTTTAAGCCTTCATTGTTCTCGTATTTATAAATTAAATAATAATAATAACACTAACAATTAGGGCTTTAACGCTTTATACGATCTCTGTATGTTTTGAATTTGCTTCCCAACATAATTTGTCAAGTTTATGTCCAAAAGTAGTTGTTACTTCAAGACAGAGATAAGATTTGATAGCAGTGAACTAAATTCCAGATTTCTGCCACGCAATTCCGAAGGACAACGTGAAGATCTACTACGGACAAGTCTTCTGCGAAGAATGTTTCAACAAGCACGTTCTGAACCGTAACAAGGACAATCCCTCGGAGTTCTTCAAGGCTTGCTTTGAACAGTGGCAGAATAATACTCAGTTTGCTGAGAATATGAGGGAATTCCTCGCTGGGAATAAGGAAACGGCACCGCTTATTTTCATGATGAATCAACAGCAGCCGCCTTTCAGTCGATGTGGATGTGGTAACTGCCCGCAGGAGTGGTTTCAGAATAATGAACCCAAGAAATGTAAGTTGGACTTTGTATTAGGTATTTGGTTCAGGTTACGGCTACTAGAGCAGTGGTGGCCCAGAAAAGTTGTGGGTCGTGAGTTTGAACCCAGGCAGGTGGGAACAGTATAGGTTGATTATGCTATGACTGCTTGCCACCAAACACGATTGGTCAGCATGGTGATTAAAGGCTTGAGGAAGGGTTATTTTCCAGCAGTGGCGTCTACGTCTAGTTTTGGCTAACTATTTACCAAGCACAAAACTACTTTAGTCTATTCTGCATCTTAGTCTTCTATTGCATCCCTCGGGCTTTTCATAATGGCTTAGCTATTCATAAGCTGCAGGGCTTGAGTCAATTGAAGTTTATCTGTTATAGGCCTTGTGCACCGCAGCATAGTTCAACCCTTATGCGAGGACGAGCGAGAAAATAGATTGCAAAGTAGGTACACCAATGAACATCACACATTCGTGGTCCTTCTAGAATATTTCCTATTACAACTTTGTTATAATTAGTTGATAACCAATAAAATCTCCCGTTTTAGGTGCGTAAGTTGAATATGAAAAATTTTCACAGCTGCAACACTTGCCGTTTCAACTGGGGACGACTCTTTGGGCGTCTGGGAGTTTTCGTCCGAGAACAGGACCGAAGTCTCGATCTCTGATATACCACCTGAAGCGTGCAAACCCATCGAAGAATCAGCAATCGTGGAAAATATTAGCTATGTGTCTGCAGCAGAAAAAATCGAAAAGCTGACAAAATATCTACACGAGAAAGGTCTAAGTGAACCTTTAAAACGCCTGAAAAAATGGAAAAACTTCAATGATAATTCTAAATCATCGAAAAGCTCGTATCACGAGTCTTCGTATGGTGCATGGGTCGATCTACAGAACCAAAAAGTATGTAGTCGAACCCTGTTAGATTGTCCTAAGTGTTTGTGGCAGTGTGGTCTTATATATGTAAACAGTGATTATTTTGTGGAAAGAAGTTTATTGCCGAGATATTTTGAATAAAAATGTGGTGTCAATCTATAAATATTGTCGTTTAACTTACTTCCTTCAAATCCCCGACACCAAGCACACTATTCTTTATCTTACTTCAAATCTCCTACACCAAGCAAGCGCACTATCCATGGAACTCTGCCCACCCTTGGCTGTTTGGCCACAAATCATTTTGCACGTCTACGTCTCTGTTGCAGAACTCCCACATCTCAATCTTAGATCCCATCTTGGGCCATCGTGTCTGCTCTTAGCTATTTTGAGCCTCTGATATCAACTGCTATGTTGAGTTTCTGCTCTCAGCCGCCACAGTATACTCTCACAACTCCAATCGAAAATTTCTCTGGTACCGCTGGGATTCTCTCCCTTCAGCCAACGTCTTGTGAATCTGATCTTGCCCATTTGGCGTTAAGTCTGCTTTCAAACCATCTGATTCGTTCAGTCACCCAGTTCAGTTTCCCACATCCCTCGCATAGAATCAACTTCATCTAACTTAAGGGTCCCTATCAGTTTCGCGGACAAAAAACAGAAAAATCAGTTTTTTTCAGCGCAAATTTCTCAATATCCTTCAGTTATCTAGTTTTTTTTTAAATACACAACTATTTATCACCTATCTATCTAGTAAGTGTACGAAATTAAGTTTTGATAACTACTTAATATAAATTCCAAAAAAAAACTAACACGTTTTTACGTAATCACGAAACACAAAGTTTTTCGATTGCTTTCTTAGCTAACTGGTTGCAAATAACGATCTGAAAAAAAATCATAAATACTAGGCATATAGTATATTAGTAAGTGTACGATTTATTTATTTTAAGTTTAATGAATTAGTACTTGTAAAAAAATGTTGACTACCTACGCTGAAAAAACCCAATAAAGTCATGCGCAAAACCGTCGTCTACGCGTAAGAATTTATTGAAAATAACAAAAAGCGTTAAATATTTTAAAATTTGAGGTATTTAGGTATCTACCAAACTCAATTTTTATATTTTTATTTTGACTACTAATTTAATTGTAGTAAAATATCTAAATAATGCCTTATAAACGAATTTTTTATTAAGTAGTTATCAAAGCTTAAATTCGTAGGCTTACTAGATAGATAGGCGATAAATACTTGTGTATTTAAAAAAAAAACTAGATAACTTAAGGATATTGAGAAATTTGCGCTGAAATAAAATGAAATTTTTCTGTTTTTAGTCCGCAAAATTGATAGGGACCCTTGAGACAGTTTGCGTCACTTCTTTTTCCCAGCTAAAGCTCTAGGGCGAGCTTTTAGGGCGTATATCTTGTATAATTTCGACGTTAACATTTTTCTCATGCCAATTTAAATCATTTTTAGGGTTCCGTACCTCAAAAGGAAAAACGTTATAATATCACTTCGTTGTCCGTTTATCCGTCGGTCAAGACCTCAGGGCTGCAATCCCTTGAATCAGTGAAGAAATCAAACTTCTAAGTCAACGCAATCAAAAGATACGAGCGTTTTAATGTTCTAAACCAATCAATATACCGGATGATTTTTTTTACCGTCTCGAAATTTTTACGGGGTGTTCTACCCATGAATATGAACAACTTTCACTATGGGACCAACTCGGAAATCACGAAAAAAAAATCAGCTGTTTCATACATTTTGGTCAAGTAGGTATTGAACTTGTGTATTAAACAGCTGATTTTTTTTTCACGATTTTGGAGTTGCTCCCATAGTGAAAGTTGTTCATATTCATGGGTAGAACACCCCGTAAAAATTTCGAGACGGTAAAAAAAATCATCCAGTATAATTAGGGTACTTCCCGTTGACCTAGAATCATGAAGTTTGGCAAGAAGCAATGTCATGTAGCTCAAGTATATAAAGAATAAAATCCTAAAACCGTAAATTTGTAGTTACTTACATTATATTTTTTTTCCCCGTGATAAACTATTTACATACATACGGAACCCTCGGTGCGCGAGTCCGACTCGCACTTGACCGATTTTTTATTTTGATTCTGATTAGAAAAACGGTGGATCTTACTCTCACTACTATAATAGAATCTATTTAAAAATCAAACCCAATATCCACATTACTTGTTTTTATTTACTTACAAGATATTCCGAAATACTTGACTTGGTACTTATAACCACTTTACAGTTTGTACAGACGCCAACACATTAAGCTACCCGAAACTGTCAAATTTTCACAATCTTTGAACCTTATGTATTTGCGATAAAGTTGAAAATCTATTAAAGGAATTTGACAGAATGTAGTAGCTTGATGTGCTGGCGTCTGTACAAACAATTTCCCCTGACCAACTCCACAATAATTATTGTGCGACCTCCACATCTTTCACGACTTCTTTTTTAACTTCACTGGCTTCCTTTTTATCGTCCTTAGTGTCCGTTTCTTTTTTTGTTATGTCTGCAGAAAATTCATTCTTGGCGTGAGAAAAAATGTATTTATAAAAGCAGTCTTTGCAGAAAACATGGCCGTAGTAGTTTTTCGAATGAACAGGTGGCTTACGGCAAATACCTGCAAAGAATATAAGTGGTTATTCCGTTTATACTTCCCACAAATGTTCGAGAATCCACACTAAGCTAAGCCTATAGTATTTCGTTTACCCCTTTGAGTATTAAACCAACCGGAGACGCCACGAGTACTAATATCTATCCAAATAAGTCTGTCACTTTCATCGCGGGGGACGAGGGAACGCAATAATACACTAATGCAATGCACACAAAACAAAAAACGAACACAAGCATAAACTATACGCACACATGTATATAACCGCTATGACGGCGGTCTCGTACCTTTGGCAGCGGGGATCGCCTGACAATGGCGCCTCCAGTTGGTTTAATACTCAAAGGTTTACCCATTTAGGCTTCGGGTGGATTCTCGGATATGCGTTACCGCGTATCCACCTTAAGCTGGCTTCCCACGGTACGTCATTCTGCGGATTATCGCGCACGGCCGACGACTACGAACTAGCACGCACCGCACTCAAGGCTCTTCCAACGGTACGTTTCAGTCTGTGTGGGTCTTGAGAGATTCGAAGCCATCTTGTCATTCCACAATGCAAAGTATAAGAGAACGAGATTCGTTCTCTATCACTCTTCATCGAGCTCGCACCGACCGCACCCTATTTGAAGTTATCGACTCGCGACGGATACTGGCGCACCGCTACAGACTTCCTTTGCTACCACGGACGAGACCCTTCCCACGGTGTGTCGTGCGAGCTGGTCCGCGTCCGTCCGCGATATCGCGGACCGTGGGAAGCTAGCTTTAGGGTCACAGAGCATGTAACACTTTCCCTAAGGTGGATCAATAGAATAACCCAATATGTTAGGTAGGTACTTTCTATATATTTCAGTCGACGATAGCGTTAGTACCTAGTTACTTAAATAGGTAAGCCTGTTTGTCTGTCCCCCTGATCCCCTCACAGCTGAGGGGATCAGGGGGACAGACAAACAGGCAGTCAAACGAAGTCGCACCGTTCTGTGAAGCAGTCATGCTAGCGAAGGAGGTGGCGGGACGGTTCAGGGAGAGAGCCTCCCGTCTCAGCCGCCGCGGGGGACGCCCCCGGCGTCGGGAGCCGCGTGACGACTCCCGGCCACCGTAGGCGCGGGCCTGCGGGCGGAGAGTAATGGGTAGCTCACCGCCCGATCAGGACCAGGCCCGTGCCGGACGGCACGTACGTGTTCCACGCGCGCCTCAAAGAGATGTCAGCATCGAGGAGGGGCCCCTTAGGGCCGAAGCCTGCCGGGCCAGCGGGATTGTCCGAAAGGGTTACCGCTGCCCCGGAACATAAAGGGCTAAGGAAGGAACACGGGTGGGTTTTAGTCAGTAAGAGTCTGACACTCCCTTCCGCTCCACCCAGAGCGGGAGCAGTCATTTGATGATTTCCCATCCAAAAAAAAAGGGTTCGTTTTTTACTAATTGGTATGGAACCCTAAAAACAGTGGAAAATGATTAAAATATTGTCAACTTCTGTACCTAAATAGCAGCAAACTTTTAAATCGATCGATTATGATAGTGGACAATCATTATTTCTTCAAATTCTGATGTTTCAATGTTTCAGTAAATAATCAAAATACTAACAGCATATTCCACAATTCGTTCTAATGTTATTGTATGTAATCCTATCATCTTTTTCACTTTTAATATTACTTATGTTTTGAGGAGACATAATTTCCATTTTACTATGAATATCACTAGAAATTTTAATCGCCAAATAGAATACAAAAAATTTTGCCTTTTGGAAATTTATTGTGATAGATTTGCTTTGACAAATGATTATTTTATTTTTATTGGCCAGTTTTTTTAATAATTATCATATAAATAAAACATGCTTCAAAAATTGTATTGTGGTCCTTTTTAGATCGATGCTATCTTTGTAAATGTTCAGTGTTTGTCAAATTGCAATGGCAAGCTTTGTACTTCTGACTTCTCTTTCTAACTCATGACTTTACCGTAGACACTAGCGCCAATAATTTAAACAGTTCAAGTAATTTATAAATATCTAATTTTGTCGAATTATATTCCAAATTGACAACGGAAAGTAGCAACAAACAATTTTCAGGCGTGGCTTTTTATAAGAAAACTGATATTTATGACATAAATTGTGGCAAAAACAAGTTAAATGTGATCTTTACTGATATATTACTCAACCGGGAATGTTTTACCCGATGTTAACGCAGTGAAACTAGTGATTGAATACATTAACTTACAGGGCGTCAACTGCCGTTGAATTATTACGAAAAATAAACATGTACGGAAGAAAGACGCCTTCAACTTATCGATCAACGCCTTCTGTGTACTCACATTATACCGGAAAGTAAGTTTTACAAGTTACTTATAAACTTCTTATTGGAAAAGGAGTTTGCATGTTTCATGAAAAAAGTTTGTAACACTTGTTACAACAACCACAGATTATTGCATGCCAGGGTTATGATTAAGTATTTAAGCTCGTAGTTTGTATTAGTTAATTTACAATGTACCTGAGACCAGAGATTTAAATCGATACCAGGCACTAGGAATACAAATGTAGATTTTTACTATTATTTATCACTATGCTAATGGTGGTCATCGACCCCTGATGTTGACAGCCTGACTAATCGTTCCAGTTGCGATGTCAAGTCACCTCCTACTTGTGCAGGTGCAGGGATCCATATCTGGGGGCACAGTAGTGCCCCCTCCATGACCAGCCAGAAATAAAAAGCAGCGGGACACTATAATACGTACCCTTTCGCGAAGTGTTTGGTCATATTTTTTCAAAGCAAGAGACACAAACTTAATATCCGTTACAAGAACCTACACTGGATCATGGGACGAAACAGTAAACTGAGTACCGACAACAAGCTTTTAATATATAAAGTGATATTGAAGCCAGTGTGGCTTTATGGAATCCAACTTTGGGGCAGCGCCTGTAACTCAAGCATTAGCATCATACAGAGAATGCAGAACTCTATTTTGAGGTCAATTAGTGGCGTTCCTTGGCTTATCACGAACGCTGAAATACACAAGGAGTTATCTATGAATTATGTCATGGACGAGATCAAGAACAACACAAAAAGGTACCAGGAAAAACTGCAAAGGCACCCCAACGATCTGGCTGCCGCACTGAAAACAAGCAGTTACAGGAAAAGACTTAAAAGGAAACACATTGTGTAGTTCACCCACACCTGTGTGGACCTAAGCATGAATACGTACGAGTAGATGGCTCGCTGGAGTCACGCTCTTCCCGTCAATGTTTACCCCCAACTCATCCGCTAAAAGTAAAACTGATCGCGGATTACAAAGAACAAAAAAAAAAAATTTTCAAACCCTCATAGCTTCAACCTGGATAGAGGTAGAGAGCTCAAATTCTCAGAATATGATGTAATTAGTAGCCTTACAAAACACAGTAAGCTTCATTTGTTTAAACCGTACAGCCGTATATTTTGACCAAAATGTAAGCTTTGTTGAGTTAGGCCTTATAGAGTTAGGGGCTTGGCTCAACATTAGATATCTTTTAACAGTGAAAGCGTTATGCAAGTCTTGGCAACCCATTTTACATACAATGTTTTTGGTGTGATTGTGTCTTTCATGATTCTTAGCACAATAGTTTTCTGTAGATATAGTTGTTAGGTTGTTGGGGACACAACTGCATTTTATTCTATGGTAGAGGACATGACCCTAGGGCCAACTTTTAACCCACTTTAACAAGAGGAGGTCTATGTTCTATGCTAGAGGGTTTGCTTTCCGTACTTCGTCCTTCAGGTGGACCATTGTGCGTGGACCATAACAGCCGTCGGTGGTTATTCCAACCGGACCACCTCCCTCCAGAAGTTGATTACATCTCCTAGTCTGTTAAGAACATCTGTGTAAGATCAGAGTGCCCTGAGCCTTTCTGTCCTTAGCAAGCTGTCTTGTGATGGTCCCCGTCACCAGGTACAGGCTGTTCCTGTCCAGGTAATAAGAGGGGGTCTTGTAATTGACTCCAGCTGTATGCATGTATGTCTGCAATTTCCTCCAAAAATGACTACACCAATATTATGATGTGTTTTACCTTTCCCACTTATTCTAATCACAATAATATTTTTTTCAGGTCCTCTACAAACCTCCGCTCATCGAAGTCAGTAAGATCACTAAGACTACCGTGGTACCAGAAGCCGATACTCCATGATGCATTCTTCTTGGATCTTCAGAGAGGGTCTCTGCTTACAGGATTCCTTACCTTTGTAAGTTTTATAACCATTTGACGAAGATGAATAAAAGCTGGCCTTTACAAATTCAGGAGGGATGTCCGCCATTTTGATTTTTTTTTTCAAAATGGCTGCCACGCAGAAAACATAATAAGACCAAACCCCGTAAAGTGTCTTCACATTATCAAAATTGTTCAAAGTTGATAGGTTAAATGCTTAGCAGCAATTTGCAGCAGTGGAAACATTGTACCACTACCATATACTATTTTATGTCCAGGCAAATCACTGTCCATTTCAAGGTTGCCTGGAAGAGATCGCAGAAAGCAATAAGGCCGCACATTGTCTAATTAATAACAGCCGCATAGGTAGATCGATCAGGTTAAGCTACGCTTGCCGCGGTTGGTCTGTGGATTCGTGACCATCTTTACATACCCAGACCGCTCCGTGACTCGGAAAGCACGTTAAGCCGTTGGTCCCGGCTGTCATTCGTGGATCTTTGTCAGTCGTTACGGGTAGTCAGAAGCCCGAAAGTCTGACAACCAGTCTTACCAAGGGGTGTCGTATTACCTAGTAACTGGGTTGTGGAGGTCAGATAGGCAGTCGCTCCATGTAAAATACTGGTATTCAGCTGCGTCCGGTTAGACTGGAAGTCGACTCTAACATAGTTGGGAAAAGGCTAGGCAGATAATGAGTTTGCGCATCGATCTCCGTGCCACCTTGTACCTTTGATACTAATATAATAATTTGATAACATTATACGGTATCAAATTTATATTACAAACTAGCTGCTGCCCGCGGTCTTCTTCTTCGTGTCGCTGGCACGACTGTATTTCACCCGTATAAGTTTCGATCCCGTGGGATTTTCGAGATAAAAACTATCATATGTGTCAATCCAGGGTGTCAGCTACCTCCATACCAAATTTTATCAAATTTGGCCCAGCCGTTTGAGCGTGAAGAAGTAACAAACATATAAACACACACACAAACTTTCGCCATTATAATATTAGTGTGATTCTTGAGAAAACTTTCATTTTCCAGTTCATAGCCCTCTTCACGTTCGCGGAGAGCATCTTCGAACTGTACTGCTTGTACATGGCAACACCAGGCTTCACGCACACCGGATACTACGTCATCAGCTATCAGTTTGTCTATGTCGGGAGTCCTCCAGGTAATTAAGTATTATTTTACATAACACATAATATCAAGCCTTTATTTCATGAAAAGGTTGGTAGTCTTCTCTTTATGAGAGTGAGTGGGCCGTAATCCACCACGCGGGCACAGTGCGGGTTGGTAGATGTCTCTTGTCTCACACTATGAAATTTTAATCTGTCTGCCTATTACGGTTCATGAGATACAGCCCGCTGCGAAAAACGCAGAAAAAATCACGTTTGTATGGTTCCTAACCTTAAGAGCGTTTACGCCATACGGCATTTCATACAAACTTTCAAGGCGTTATTTTTCGAAATTAATGAACCGATTTTAATGAAACTTCATACGTATAAGCAGGATACAAAGGTCTAAAAAGTTAGTACAGAACATTTTCGAAAAATAGTGTTACAGCCAAATTAGACCGATTTTAAATTTTCCATAGAAACAGAGATTTCCAGTTAACTTTTTTTAAATAAGACATTTCGAAAATGTTCTCTACTAACATTTTAGACCTTTGTATCCTGCTTATAAATATGAAGTTTCATTAAAATCGGTTCATTAATTTCGAAAAATAAGGGCTTGAAAGTTTGTATGAAATGCCGTACGGCGTAAACGCTCTTAAAAGAAAAACTTCCCTTTGACTTAGAATCATGAAATTTGGCAAGAAGCAATGTCATGTAGCACGAGTAAAGGAAAAAATCACAAAATCGTAAATTTGTAGTTACATACCTACTACGGAACCCTCGGTGCGTGAGTCCGACTCGCACTTGATCGGTTTTTTTGTATGGAGATCTCCTTTCATTAGGGTTCCGTACCTAAAGGGCAAAAACGGGACCCTATTACTAAGACTGCTGTCTGTCCGTCCGTCTGTCTGTCACCAGGCTGTATCTCAAGAACCGCGATAGCTAGACAGTTGAAATTTTCACAAATTATGTATTTCTGTTACCGCTATAACAACAAATACTAAAAACAAAATAAAATAAATATTTAAGGGGGCGTCCCATACAACAAACGCGATTTTTTTGCCCTGTTTTGCTCGATATCAATATTGGCAACAAGTAAGGCGCACTAGGTATCATCACAATATTGGCAACAAGTAAGCACTTGAAACATTGACAAAATACTCAGTTGTATTTTTACTTTAATAATAAAATGAAAATAAAATAAATATTTAAGGGGGGCTCACATACAACAAACGTGTTTTTTTTCGGCGTTTTTGCCTTGTGGTACGGAACCCTTCGTGTGCGAGTCCGACTCTCACTTGGCCAGTTTTTTTTAACTTTATTTTATTCTTATGATTTATTGTTATAGCGGCAATAGAAACACACACTGAAAATAAAATGTCTGCATAATACGGTTCATGCGATACCGCCCGCTGACAGACAGACGGACATACAGCGGAGGCTTAGAAACAGGGTTCCATTGGCACGCTTTGAGTACAGAATCTTAAAAAACTACGACTGGCCTGCAAGACATATTTGGCAAAAAACTGCTAGAATGGACTGTAAATTGAGTTAGTTTTGTTTGACATTTCTTAAGAGGCTTACAGGACCTAAACGTAAAATACGCAAGTTTTAGAAACAATAAAAGTATATGATCGACTACAGTAAACAAAGTCAGATAAATATGTGATATTCTTCAGGATATATGCTAGGTAGTTAGTGTGTTGAAAACATAATACAACTAATTTGATACGATAGAAAAAAATCATGAAGATACCTCTAAAAACTTTCTTTTTACAATAAAAACCAAACTAATATACATACAATCATTCTGATTTTTTTTTGTCAGATTATTCTACAAGCAACATACTAAAGCACTAGTGTTTTAATTTTTTACAATAGATTTTTTGTAAATAGATAATTGCTTCATATTTTGCAATAAATTACCAGCGTTGTGTCATCGCGCTTCTCTGTCTTTTCTATGCAGTCCGACAGCGACCGCGCTTTAGGTCATGTAAGCCCCTTAATAAGGCCTGCGGACGGAGAGTAATGGGTAGCTCACCGTTCGATCAGGACCAGGCCCGTGCCGGACGGCGCGTACGTGTTCCACGCGCGCCTCAAAGAGATGTCAGCATCGAGGAGGGGCCCCTTAGGGCCGAAGCCTGCCGGGTCAGCGGGATTGTCCGAAAGGGTTACCGCTGGCCCGGAACATAAAGGGCTAAGGAAGGAACACCGGTGGGTTTTAGTCAGTAAGAGTCTGACACTCCCTTCCGCTCCACTCACAGCGGGAGGGGTCATTTGATGATTTCTCACCCTCAAAAAAAAAAAAAGCCCCTTAATAAAGAATGCTACTTTCTTGTTTCAGTTCGCAATGTCCTGATAATATTTGCGCTGTTCTCGTGGCTGGGCTCCCTCGCCGTGCTCGTGACTAGCATCATACTCATCAACGCGCTTAGAAAGGTATAAATATTTAAAATAATATAACTATCTTTTTATTGTACGCAGCGACGACATAATTATAAAGATAAACATTTCCCCCTTACTGATAAACGATATTATATCAGATGAATAGTTACACAATGATTTCTCTCTTTCAGTCGTCAGTAATTTGACCCTCGAAAAACCCCCTTTGACCCCCTTTTTTGAGGGGCTCGTGGCTAAATAATAACAGCCACACAGGTCGATCGATCAGGTTAAGTTACGCTTGCCGCTGTTGGATGGGTGACTATCTTTACATACCGTGACCCCTCCGTGCCTCGGAAAGCACGTTAAGCCGTTTGTCCCGGCATTCATTCATGGATCTTTGACAGTCGTTACGGGTAGTCAGAAGCCCGAAAGTCTGACAACCAGTCTTACCAAGGGGTATCGTATTACCCAGTAACTGGGTTGTGGAGGTCAGATAGGCAGTTGCTTCAATGTAAAATACTGGTATTCAGCCGCATCCGGTTAGACTGGAAGCCGACCCCAACATAGTTGGGAAAAGGCTAGGCAGATAGATGATGAGTCGTCAGTAATTTGACTTTCGAAAAAAGAAGACAAAGCGTTGTGTAACTAAACAGTCGCTATACAACGTTTATTAGAAAGGGGGTTCCAGTATAAGCTGACTTCTCATTTTACGAAAACCCTTTACAATGCGAGGTCAGCTAAAACTGGAAATGTAAAGCTTGAATTATGTCGTCGTGTTTACCTTGTAGGACAGTTTGGTCGGTACCAAACATATTTTTCAGTCATTGCTTATTCAAGCCACTGCATAAACTTGTCTGAATTTTACACCATTATTTTAAATGTGTTCAGTCAGCATAAGAAAGATATATCGATACCTTAATTCGCAAACCAGCCAACTCCACATTTCGTCAAAAATTTTCGCGACCGATTTCGTTCATTTTTTGTATTGTGTTTTTTGTGTTTTTGGATTTTGTATTTTTTGTATTTATTCCATATAATATATGGAATAAATTATAGCAGATACTTGTCATCGCCTTTTCTAACGATATACAAAAAATGAACGAAATCGGTCGCGAAAATTTTTGACGAAATGTGGAGTTGGCTGGTTTGCGAATTAAGGTATCGATATACATACTTCTTTTTTGAAGCTGACTGTGCTATCAAGTTTAACTGCTAGTGGTGCCGATTCAGGTTCACAAACTAAACTATCACGGTCTAGTAGCCTCACTTCTACGATACGGAGTTATTTTTTGGGGTAATTCCCCAGATAAGGGATTACTATTCAAGGCACAAAAAAGGTGCATTAGAGCCATGTGTGGTCTGAAAACAGATGACACCTGTGCACCGTACTTTAAATCATTAAAAATACTCACGTTACCGGCGATATACATATTAGAAATTAGTATCTTCGTCAAAACAAATCCCAACCTTTTCGAAAAAATGACAACGGTACGAAATGTTCCAATTCGTAGTCAGTACAAAAATGCTTTGAGTAATTACAAATGTAAAACTGCATTAGTAAAAAAAAGTGTCCTGGGTATGGCACCACGTATCTATAATAAAATTCCAGATGCGATAAAAGAATTAAATTTTACACAATTTAAAAAAAAAATGAAATTGTTCTTGGTTGATAAATGCTATTACACTATTGACGAATACTTAAATGACGAATTAATTTAGAATTACAATTATTAACGTAGACATTGAATAATTTGACATTTTAATTATTTTTGACATAGATTTCTGACATATTTAATAATTCCTCATTTAGTTTTTGACATAATTGGAGTATGAAATAATATGTAATCGTTCAATTTATATATTTTCTAATTTCATACCATAATTTTGCATGATTTTCAAATATTTTATTTAGTAAATTTTTATTTGTAATCCTCGGCTAGACTTGCTCACCATATTTGTACGCCTCCTGGCATAACATAGCGCTCTCTTTTATCAAACATAAGATCTGTATTTCTTTACCTATGTTAACAAATAAATAAATTATTATTATTATTATTATTATTATTATTATTATAAACTTAATTTAAGTTCAGTGCATCTTTTTCTTACTATTTCATTAAGAAACGGACAAAAGATAAATTTTAGTTGAGTCCTGTCAAATTAATCAGTGACTGACGTCAATTGACGTTATTTTAGTAGGCAACTTTTTAATCACGTCTAAACTTGTATGGAGTAGTGTCAGGCGCTGATAAATTTGACAGGACTAAACATAAATTTATTTTCTGTCCTTTTCTTAGGGCTGATTTCTCCATCGCCAAATAACTTTTATTGGAGGAATAAAATTGACGTTTGACAGTTTTTGTATGAAATTATTCCTCGTATAAAGTTATCAGTTGATTGAAAAATTAGCCCTTAATGAAATAGAAAGAAAAAGATGCACTGAACTTAAAAGTTAAGTTTGTGAACAAGGGAATCGGCACTAATGTTTCGCTAACTTACTGTCTGGACGTCGAGAGAATGCGTACTTGGCACCTGTCAGTTTCGCACAAACGAATTTGATTTTTGGAACGAAGTTCTTTAGCGGAGCTCGCAGTAGGAGTAAACTGGAAGAAATCGTCACGCAACGAAAAAGCGTTATGCGACTCCATGCGACTTTTGTCGAAAAATTTGAAATTTTTTGCAGCCGCCATCTTGGTTTTCATTTTGAACTTCGTTCCTGCCGGAGGTACCCCGACCCCACAGGTTTTTTTTAGTCACTAGAATTGTCGCACTGTCAGGGCTTTGGAACGCAATCTCGCGCCGCGCCGTAGTAATCTTTAACAATTTGCAAACATTTTGAAATTATCACTTATTACGTATTTTTATCTCATCTCTTTCATCTTTGTTTTATTCATACTAATTCACTCATTCGTTCACCTGACATGCTGACATCCTGTAGTTAGTAAAGCAAGGAAAAAATAAGGTAAGTTAGTTGCACATAAGCTAATTTTACAAACTTCATAGGTATTTGTTTTAAGCATGGGTTCTCAACCTTATTTCGCCCACGCTCACTTTTAGATTTTTTTCTAGAGCCATCAATTTTTTTTACTAATCATCTGTCGCGAATCTGAAACAGCTATTTCCACGATTATATTTAAACGTGTAATATTATACAACGTTATTTTTAGTTTAAGCGAAACCTGAATATAGTTTGTTCAGAATAAGTAATTGAATCGATTCCAATAACTTTTACTCCCTGTTATATTTTGTCCCAAAAATATTTAAAAAAGGTTAAAAGTTGGACACCGAGCCACACTACGTAGGTTATCCAATCTCCGCGCCGAATGGTTAGGTACCTAGGTACTATTATCAATGAGCGCAAGACGGCGCGGCGCGGGTGAGCATGTTTTTGTACGGACAAACAGGTAACTTAACAAGCTTACTTATAACTTTGTGATTTTTCATGATACAGTTTTGAAATTTTGTACATAGATTCTTTACATAAAAATACTAGACACGTACTTCGGGTTTCGCATATACTAAAAATAACGCTGTATAGTCGTATAAGATAGGATATATAATTTTCTTTGGGTCTTCTACTGCCCCCCTGAAAGCCTCAAATGCCCATGGGCGTTATCACCCACGTTGAGGACCTATGGCTTAAAGTAATTGTTAACGGTTTTACTTATCCAGATTCTGGATTCAACCAGAGCCATTAGTCACGAGCTGATCATCATCATCATCATCATCATTTCAGCCGAAAGACGTCCACTGTTGGACATAGGCCTCCCCCACAATGGGGGGCGTTTGCCATAATCGCCACGCTTGGCAGGCGGGTTGGCGATCGCAGTATAGTATGGTGGTGGAATGCATAGAGAACGCTGCTGCCCATTCTCCAGTACGACCCTTAGTCGCCTTTTACGACACCCACGGGAAGTATGGGGTGGTGCTATTCTTTAAGTCCGGCACCACACAGACCAACTGATCTGCTGCTGAAAAGCTGATCAACTAGAGCCATAAGTCACGCAGCTTGTGACTTATGGCTCTGGTTGATCAGCTCGTCACAAGGCGAGATCGCCACCCTAATTACGTAACACATTATCGATCACAATCTGAATCATTTTAAAGGATATTGCTAATCCATTGCTCCATAAGTTCGAAAAAAAATCTGCTAAATAACGCAATGAATGCTGTTGAACTGTCAAAATGAAAGCAATCGCTACTATTAGTGTGTTACGAAATTATCCCGCGGGATTAGAATTTAGAATTGGTGACAGTTATGAAAAATACACTCGAAATGACAATAAATGTACTAAGGGCTGATTTTTCCATCGACAGATAACTTCTATTCGAAGAATAAAATTGATGTTTGACAGTTTTTGTATGAAATAACTGTCAAAATTTCAAAATTATTCGTCGATCAGATGATTGTAAAATCAGCCCTTAATCGTGCAAAACGTTGGGCGCTTACATGCAAACGGCTTCTAGTAGGCGATCATTTGAGTCCAACCACAGATATACATACACCTAGATAACTCAAGAGCAACTACTTCACGTGCCCAGCTTACGTACAAAAATCGTAAGCCGCTACTTTTGCGCTCAGTCCTGTAGTACTGCTGGCTGGGTGAGCGCGAGCACTGGCGCTAGGCCTCGGGGTGGGGCGAGACGGCGACGTCTTTGAATCGATTTGATTTTCCCATCGTTAAATAGTGCTTGTGACGTCATTACTTGCGTTATCTAGGTCTATCTATATCTGTGAGTCCAACCAATCCACAATTATTATTTTTTTCACGCGTTTTTAATTCAATTTAAGTCAATTTAATTATTTTATAATTTTTTGTGCGTGATAAAATGGTGTTTCTTAGAACTGAAAAGCGTTACATAAATGCGGGTTTTGGTCACACGAGCTATAAAATATACGATACGTGTGACTAAAGAAGACCATTATAGCACGGCGGCGTCAAAAAAAACGCCGAACAAAATAATGTACTATTTATAATGCTGTATGTTAATAATTTACTAGTGAGTAAGTCGACCTCATAAATATGTTTGTCCATTTTGTCGTATAATGGTGTACACCAGGGGTGGCTAACTTGGTAAGACCCAAGATCTACTGTTCACTGGCGACACCCTGTGCGATCTACCAATTACATACTTCTTGAAATCTCAAATGAAACAGCATAGTTCAGTACCGACACAATTATGCAGTATTTTTTATTTTATTAATGGGCTGATTTTTCAATCGACAGATAATTTTTATTCGTGGAATAAAATTGACGTTTGACAGTTGTTGTATGAAAGAACTAACATAAATTCAAAATTATTCCTCCAATAAAAATATCTGGCGATGGAAAAATCAGCCCTTAGAGGAAAAATATAAAACTGAAAATTATTCTTAGTAACTACTTATTTTTATTAATGCAGCAGTTAGTGATTAGGTACGTTGCGCAGTCTGGTCTACGTAGTTATATTTTTTGCCTTGCCACGATCGACTGGACTAATAGTCGCGATCGACCGGTTGGCCACCCCTGGTGTACACGAAAGAAAGAATAAAGTTTATTTGGCCGCAGTTCGTGAAACACAAAATAGAAAAAGAACAAAATTAAAATAATGTTTCAAACAACAATAGTGAGTGCCTCACGACTGCGCCAAAAAGGTTCATTTCAGCATTAATGCCACACAGATGTTGTCTGCCTCTGCCGGTCGATTCTGTAAAAATCGCACCGTGAATACTTAGGTAAAGTGGGTTTGTTTTTGCTAGGAATTGACACTATTGACAGCTCACTCCACGCTCACTTCACCTAAGTTTTCACGGTGAGACTTACAGAATAGCACCGCTGGTGTACAATAAAGTGTTTTAATAAATATTAACCTTATCTCCTTACAGGAATACGAAAAACGCATAGTCCCCTGGCTGTACTCCTTCGGCGTATTCATAGTCTTCCGTCTGATCGCTTTCGTGTTCGCATCTATAGTCAACGACATGATCTTCGCCTACAACGTCATCATGTGCCTGTTCTGGATAGTGTTCTGCGTGGCGGGCATGTACGGCTGGGTACTGGTGTACAGTCTGTATTTGGAGCTCGCTGATCTGACTAAGTTGGAGGATTTGGCGCATTTGAGGGTGAGTTTTTTAATTTTTTATTTAGATATAGATACACCTGTAGCAGTGTTCATAATCTCAGATAATTTACATTCCATCGCCACTTAATCAGTTATCTACTTTATTCAAATGAATTCTAAGTTGATTTTTGAGTGACCATTTGTAACAAAAAAGGTCCTAATAAGTTTTTTGTTACAATGGAATTTGAACTTTGTTAAGTATGACATTCAGTTTGTTGTTCCATAACTTGAAAATTATCTCAAATTCTTAATTCAAATATAGGTAACGCAAGAGTTACTTTGCGTGCCCAGCTTAAGTACAAAAATCGTAAGCCGCCACTTTCGCGCTCAGTCCTGTGTATTGCTGGCTGGGTGAGCGTGACCGCTGATTTCATTTTCCCAACAGTAAATAGTGCTTGTGACGTCATAGTAGGTAGTCAAAAAATGGCACGCTTGGTGTTCATACAGATCGTGATACTTGCGTTATCTAGGTATATCTATATCTGTGGTCTGTATAGAGTTACACAACGCTTTGTCTTATTCTTTCGAAATTCAAATTACTGACGACTGAAAGAGAGATATCGTTGTGTAACTATTCATCTGATATAATATGTTTATTAGTAAGGGAATATGTTTTACTAAATAAGACTATAACTAAAGCCCTATTTACACGATGCGAGTTTCTTTCCTGTGTGTGGCATAAAATTAAATCGCTCTGTATATCAGTCTTAACGGGCTTACAGGACCTAAACACAAAAAAACGCAAGTTTTAGAAACAAAAGTATATGATCGACTACAGTAAACAAAATCAGAAAATAAAAAAAGTAATTTAAAAAATAAAAAAACCCGACTGCGAAACTGAAAAGCTACAAACAAGCCCATTTTAAATTAAATAAAAGTTGGAAGCAGGCGGGACCCATTTCAATTAGAAAATATAATAAAGATGGTATGGGTCCCGCCTGCTTCCAAATTTTATTTAATTTAAAATGGGCTTGTTTGTAGCTTTTCAGTTTCGCAGTCGGGTTTTTTTATTTTTTAAATTACTTTTTTATTTCCAGCTTTTTAGTTTACAAATGTGAAAGATTTCGCAAACGATTTAGTTCTTGGTACGTGGTTTTTACGATTTGTCACTTTGAATTACTTTTAGCCATATAAGTTATATATATTTTTGTAATCACCTTTTAAAACCCTTTATTTTGATACCCCACTCGACAGGTTTCGAGAAAAAATTTTTTTTTTTGAAGACATATTCCGCCAAAAATCGTCCTTTTAATTTTTTTTTCAATTTTGATATACCCAGTGTCACTCTCACAATTAAGACGAATCTAACGACACCTCTCAAGCTGAAATCGATCAAGCCGTTTAGGCTACAGAGCGTGCCAAAGAAATATACATACATACATACATACATACATACATACATACACTCGAAAAACATAACCCTCCTTCTGACCCAGTCGGGTAAATATGTGGTATTCTTCAGGATATATGCTAGGTAGATAGTGTGTTGAAAACATAATACAGCTATTTTAATACGATAGAAAAAAATCATGAAGACACCTCTAAAAACTTTCTTTTTACAATAAAAACCATACTAATATACATACAATCATTCTGATTTTTTGTCAGACTATTCTACAAGCAACATACTACAACACTAATGTTTTAATTTTTTAGTCCAAACAATAGATTTTTTGAAATTAAATAATTACTTCATATTTTGCAATAAATTACCAGCGTTGCTTCATCGCGCTTCTCTTTCTTTTCCATGCAGTCCGAAAGTGACCGCGCTTTAGGTCATGTAAGCCCCTTAAGAGTAGTTGTGGTCCAGTAGAATAAAGACTGCTATTTGCAAATCGTGTCTGAATGGGCTTGTAGCTAAGTAATAACAGCCGCACAGGTCGATCGATCAGGTTAAGCTACGCTTGCCGGGGTTGGTTCGTGGATGGGTGACCATCTTCACATACCAAGACCCCTCCGTGACTCGGAAAGCACGTTAAGCCGTTGGTCCCGGCTGTCATTCGTCGATCTTTGACAGAACGTTGCGGGTCGTCAGTAGCCCGAAAGTCTGACAACCAGTCTTCCCAAGGGGAAGTAACTGGGTTGTGGAGGTCAGATAGGCAGTCGCTCCATGCAAAATACTGGTATTCAGCTGCATCTGGTTAGACTGGAAGCCGACCCCAACATAGTTGGGAAAAGTCTAGGCAGATGAAACTTGGAAATTGTTGCTGCTGGGTTCGAGCCCAGGCTGGTAGACATGCGCTTTACTTCCAGAAACTTTTATCTCAGCAACTAATTTGTCTCTTACATCAAGTCTAATAGGCTTAGTATAAAAGTGCGTGCGTGTAGCGACGCGACAAAGACAGCACTTTCATACAGAACCCTTGTATTATAAAACTGGTCAAGTGCGAGTCGGACTCGCGCACCGAAGGTTGAATACAATTTGGAAGTATACGAGATAATAAAAATCAGTCTCATTTAGCTATGTCAATTTATACAGGATTATTTTTGCGATGGCACATAAAGAGTAAATCAAAAGGAATGTGCCCTGAAGTCCCATTTAAAAAATCAGCCTGTATCTACTGTTTCTGTAATTTTGAGTATTTTCATCGTTCATCATCTAAAATTGCTAACACAGTGTGGTGATTTATGGTCTCTCTTCATTTAACAGAAAAACGAGTAAAAAAAATAATTTACATCTCTCATATTCGGTAAGTAGGTCCTTATTACCCCCAAATGGGGCTTGTAGGTGACCAATTAGCGCTCTAGGGTAATAATGTAGCTAGAAAAGCCCTAGGGCGGTAAGTAATTTAAAAAAAAACTTCACTCTTTCAAACAGTTCGCGTACATCTAACCATCATACTGGCAATAGACATCATGAATTCAGCCCAATGACAAAAGAGGTCGCTTCGCTATTCAGCCTTTTCTTCGTATGAGTATAATAGTCATCAATTTTAAATATCGAACGGCGAAGCTCAATTTCATTCTTGAAAAAAAGTTTTATTCTTGTAATGCCGGTTTTTTTCTACTTACCTCACAATCGAGATGTAAAGCATAGTAGTTAACTCGGGTGTAAGCATCAATTGCAGCCTCGAACTATAGGCGCCCTCGCTGAGCTCGTGCGCCTAAATATCTCGGCCTGCAATTGATGTCTTACAGCCCTTGGCTACTAATCTACTATTAATTTTTTTTTTCACCCCCAGATGGGTACAATGGCCTCCCTCAACGCGTCACTAGCCGGCTCCCGCCCCACCACCCCCCACAGCACTGTCTCCACGATGCCGGCCTCACAGATATGATATGCGGCCACGGACCAGCCCACCGAGACTACGCCCCTTGCTGAGATTTCGTCCCACGGCGAGGGCAGTCTCGAAACTCCCGTGTGAATAAGCAAAACTTTGGTAGGTTATAAATTGGGGGGGATAAAGGGGAACCCCCCTTTTGCAGTTGATATCTTTGTAACGACAGAATTTTTGCGCGTTCAAGACTGCCACGTCCTAAAGCCTGTGTCGCTCTCACGTATAGGCTCTCAATACAAAAGACGGAACTTTAGAAATCAGAAAAATCTGCGCAATTTTGCGCGCTGTGACAAACGACAGTCGCACTTTATTACTCCTTCAAAAGCGTCAACAAATGAAAATAGTAACAAAAAAACCGTCGCAGGCTCTAAGGGGTTGTCTCCACGAGCTAGAGAATCGCGGCGATATTATTATCGTCGTGCCACGTATTTCTATACACTCTCTTAGAACGTGTCTCCACACGGCATATCATCGCCGCGATTCTCTCGCTCGTGAAGACGGTCATTAACGCACAAAAATTCTATCGTCTAATTGGCAGGACTTTTGGGCAAATTATAGAAAAACAATGTGCAGACGCCAGCACATCAAGTTACTACAATCTGTCAAATTAATTTAATAGATTTTCAACTTCATTGCTAAAACATTAAGTTCAAAGATGAAGGGAAAATTTGACAGTTTCGGGTAGCTTGATGTGCTGGCGTCTGTACTTACCGTAGCCGGGCGTCAATATGACACATCTAACTTTAGGCCCCTTTTACACGGCACAGTTTTATTACGGTAAAGGCGGCGTATAATCCGCGTCATAGAAAAAACTTGTTCGTCAACAAGCTTCCATAGTGATTCATACAACACTGATGACCGTGCAAACGCGGCGAATAAAGCGTCGTTACAAAAGAAAAAACGTGTGTACAGGGCCTAAGCGAGAGATCCGAGTACTGTATGTGCAGGACTATTAAGGTGAGTATACACTAGAGCATTTCGGGCCCGTGGCTAAATAATAACAGCCGCAAACAGTCGATCGATCAGGTTAAGCTACGCCTGACGCGGTTGGTCAGTGGATGGGTGACCATCTTTACATACCGTGACCCCTCCGTGCCTCGGAAAGCACGTTAAGCCGTTGGTCCCGGCTGACATTCGTGGATCTTTGGCGGTCGTTACGGGTAGTCAGAAGCCCGAAAGTGACAACCAGTCTTACCAAGGGGTGCCGTAATACCCAGTCACTGGGTTGTGGAGGTCAGATAGGCAGTCGCTCCATGTAAAATACTGGTATTCAGCTGCATCCGGTTAGACTGGAAGCTGACCCAAACATTGTTGGGAAAAGGCTAGGCATGATGACACTAGAGCATTTTCTCGAGCATTTCCATGTAACGTAACGTTCTTCCGAATGGTACAATACAGGCAAAAGCTCAGTTTCCAAAAGCATTTCTATGTAATGTAACATTCCTGCGAATGCTCGACGCTGCGTTCGACATAATGCTCACGGCGAGTGAGCATTTACCTGTAAAATTTCTTTCTACCTTGCGTTCATTGTTGAAATGTCTGACCTACAGGTACCGCTCGTGGCTTTGCTCGATAAAATGTTACACCAATACTCTCGTTGGTTTTTAAAATCAGGTTGTAACAAAACATCGAGTGTCGTGTTCGAAGTGCGGCTCGATAAAATTTAAAAACGGCGAATGCTCGATGCTCACAAGTAAATGCTCTAGTCTATCTCAGTCTAGTGTATTGCTCACCTTTAGTAAATTATAAAAACAAGTACATCAAGCTACTAATCTGTCAAATTTCTTCAATAGATTTTCAACTTTATCGCTAAAGCGTAAGGTTCAAAGTTGATTGGGAAATTTTGACAGTTTCGTGTAGCTTGATGTGCTGGTGTCTGTACATCCAACAGTCTCCTGCCATAGGCTTAGTTGATTGATAGGCCTCCATTAAACGCCTTGCAAAGTTTTGTAAAACATTTTGTATTTTCATATTTTTAGTCTGATTAAACCACCAAGAAGATAATTTAAGGCGTGGTAAAGTGTCATTTGCCTGCTCATAATGCACGAAAAATATTAAATCTTATTAAAACGTTAAGGGGGGCGAAAAGGGGAAGTGCTGAGGTAGCCTGCGAAATTCAATTTTCTCATGTTTTATGCGATTTTCAGTGTCAGTGTCAGGTTTTATGATTCGCCACGGAAACAAATGTGTTTCCAGAAAATTTTAGAGGGAAAGTTGAACTTAGAGAGTTGTGTTGATGATTTTAATCGCTGCTGCCCATTCTCCGGTTAGACCATTAGTCGCCTTTTACGACACCCACGGGAAGTATGGGGTGGTGCTATTCTTTAAGCCCAGCACCACACAGACAAGTTATTTTAGTGATGGAACGGATTGTCGCATTCTTAACCCGGTCCACAAGTTTAATACCCCAAATACTCCGTTCCATAGCTCTCTGGCAAACCTCGAGCTTGGACCTCTGTTGAATTTTCAAACTAAATACATCTCTCTTACGGTCGCGAATCATATAATACTTACAACCTGATACTGACTTGCAAATTGCAAAAAACGTAAGAAAATATGAATTTTGCGGTTTACCCCGGCGCTTTGGCTTTAAAACGTTAAATACTGTTCACTGGGAGGTTACCGTAGGGAATTGAAATGGTCCGAAAAGGCAGCAAAATATAGTTCTTTAGTTTTTCATTGAAGCAGAGTCCTTGCAACGAAAAATGTAATTTGTTGTAGTGTAAAAGTTGGTGCTGCACATCATACCGATGGCTCCTAAGTATACTGAGTTAACTATTATACTATCCATTCGTCGTCGTCGTCGTTTCAGCCGACAGACGTCCACTGCTGGACATAGGCCTCCCCCAATTTTGGGGGGGGTTTGCCATAATCGCCACGCTTGGCAGGCGGGTTGGCGATCGCAGTATGGTATGATGGTGGAATAAATAGAGAACGCTGCTGCCCATTCTCCGGTAAGACCCTTAGTCGCCTTTTACGACACCCACGGGAAGTAAGGGGTACTATCCATTATTAACCCTATATTAAATAAGTACGCTAAACTAAAATAAATATACTATACGAAATGACAGTTGTTTTTGTGCCCATTTAAAGCGCCCCGCTCGAGCGTCTCAGGAACTAAAATTGACACATTGTTGCAAATGGCCGTCGTGTTGTTTTTAGGTCTACAACGTGGTATAAGACTTTTTTTGTGTATTTTGTGTTTCCTACGGGGTATTTAGAACAATTTTATCATGAGAGTATGCGCATTTTGTAAAACTCGCTATCAAAAATATTAGTTCTACGGACGCTCACGTTGCTATCAGCGCCAAAATCAAACGTCTTCCTTTTGTCATCGATAGTATGAAGTCCAGCTTACTTGTATAATATAGGTCGGTGGCTGCATGTCATACTATCTTACCATCTATACAAATATGTGCTGATTTTTCCATCGCCAGACAACTTTTATTCGAGGAATAAAATTGACGTTTGACAGTTTATGTATGAAATAACTGTCAAAAATTTTCCTCTAATAAAGTTATCAGATGATTGAAAAATCAGCCCTAAATAAAATAGTACATGCTGGATAGTACAAGTCATCCATGTAGAGGAGGTGAGATATGACCTGACCACAATCTCTTCAACCGATAGCCTAGACCTGAATCCTCCAGTAGTGTGCTTAGAGGATTCAGGGCTAAGCAGAACCAAAGTGGACTCAAACTGTCGCCCTGAAATATTCCCCGTTTAAGCCATACAAGCTCATCATTCCCCTGGATCTGTCGACATCCTGGATAGCGAAGGACCGTCCTCCAGTGCCCCATACACGACTCCAAGGAAGGTGCGTGGAGTTGCATCTATCTTGTACAACACCAACACCCTCATGAGCCATGTATGTGGCACCGAGTCGTAGGCCTTCTTATAATATATCCAACATGTCGACAGATCCTTTCGGGATCGACTTACCTGTTGGCTAATGTCCATGTCTATGAGGTACAGTACCGCGGGATAGTACATATTAATTCCATTAATTAAACCCAGTTATAAAGCTCATTTTTCGTTGCAAGGACTGTATTATAATATTAATTTCTAAGTTTCAAAATATAAGCCCTTATTTGTTATAGAATTTCCGTCCTTAAATATTTTAATTGATGATTACTTTAATAACTTTTAAGCGAAATATTTTCTCGTTAAGAATCTCATATTTTGATGTATATTATTTTTATATGATGTTAATTTTTAACATAATTTTTATATGTGTATTATGCTAATTGTATATCAATCTATAGTTTAAAGGGTGAGTAAGAATATTGCAGTTTATTTTCGAATATTTTTGTTATTTAAATTGAAATTAGAGAATTTTAGTTATTTTTCTATTAGATATGACAGAATTAAATTGTCAAAATAATCATTCCCAATGTGTTTTGCAAAAAAAAAAAAAATGAATAGGCATGACGAATGATTTTCAAATCCTCTTCTGTAATGTACGTACACATTTACTATTTACGAAAACACCTATATTTCGGTAATAAACTAAAGTTTAACGAAGTTTGAAGCCATTTTTCTAATATTTTTTCAATAGGGCGCGAAAACAGCTCAAAGTGTCATGGCGTCGGATCTGATGTCACGCCTAGGTAAAAATCAAATGTTGTCAGTATACTATCGATAGTGTACTCTTTGAACCACAGTGATGTTTACATAGCCGTGACGTCATGCGCTGTGATTGGTGTTTCAGTCAAAATGGCCGACTGCAGTATTTTAATCTTTTATTTTTGTGAAAATTCGATTAATCTCAAGTTTTTAAATTAAACTAAATCACTGTTTTAAATCCTTTTAATATGTATTTTCCCCTAACATCATTAAATTTTAGATTATTTGATACTGTCGTCACGCCTATTATCGTACATAAAATATACCTACCTATTATTCATAAAATTACAGACAAAAAAAAAGTAAAGTGGGATGAATTACATATTATGTTTTAATGATGTGATTTTGATGCATCTTTAACGAATGTTTGCCCACCTAGTTTAAACGTGAAACAGTCTTAATATAACTGCCAAACAATTAGATAAAATTAGACTTAAATCGGCACTGACCAAATAAAACATATTGCTGTCTTTAAATTGTAAATCAAATACGAAATGGACCGAAGGAAATTAAAGATGAACAAAATTAAAGAACTCATAAAAGAGATAATGGAAATCAATTTGTCTCGTTTACTCTTACTGGTAGCACTAGTATCGGCCCCGACTTACGAGGTCGTGGGTCCGAACCCACGCCTTTGTGTATTTAATTTCATCACTACTCTCAAAACGGTGAAGGAAATCATCATCGGCATGTCCTAGAACCAAAAAATTCGAAGACATGTGACATCCACCAACCCGCACTGGACCCGCGTGGTGGATTATGGCCCACTCCCTCTAACAGAGAGGAGGCCTCTGTCCCAGCAGTGGACACGTTATAGGCTGATTATACTTAATACTTAGTAATAAGTGTGTCCATAAAGAAAGAAATAAATTAAATTTATTTGCGGCAAACATGACGCTTAAAAAAAACACATCATCTTCTTCATCATCATCATTTCAGCCGAAAGACGTCCACTGCTGGACTTAGGCCTGTCCCAAAGGGAGGGGGGGGGGGGGGGTTGCCATAATCGCCACGCTTGGCAGGAGGGTTGGCGTATAGTATGGTGGTGGAATGCATAGAGAACGCTGCTGCCCATTCTCCGGTACGACCCTTAGTCGCCTTTTACGACACCCACGGGGTGGTGCTATTCTTTAAGTCCGACACCACACAGACTCAAAAACACAAGTTAAGTCTTATCTCGCTATATTTATTATTTAGTGACTTGTCTAATGTTACACCTACGTGTAAATTGAAAATTTGTTGACAACTCTAAACCTCGTTCATCTCTTTCTCGCCCTGTATGTTAGAGAAAGACAGCAATACTTTTTATCAGATGCCTCACAGAAGTGGCCTTACTGTAATGCAATCACATTTTGAATTTTGATAATATTTGATTTTAATGAGGGGCAGTCTGTCGGCCTAATATACAGGGTTATTGGAAAAACACAAACAACCTTTTAAGAGGTCATTGTACTCATCATTATGAACAATTTTTACTATGGGACCAAACCTGCAATCGCGACAAAAAAAAATCAGCTGTTCCTTACATTTTGACGAGTTGTATGAACATAAATGTAGGTAAGTTGTTTTTTTTTCGCGATTTCAGGTTTGGTCCCGTCGTAAAAGTTGTTCACAATGACCTCTTAAGAGGTTGCTGGTATTTTTCCAATAACTCTGAACTTATAGTATTTTGCAATCACTTTTTGATAATATTTAATTGATTTTAATGAGGGCAATCTGTATGAGTGAATTTTAGAACACTAAGAAACGACTTTTTACAAAGAAAAGTATGATGCACTTTTTAAAGCGAATTTTTCACGTAATTTTATAAATTGACATGTTTACAGATTAATGTATTAAAAAAACAACTGTTGTTAAGCCATAAATGAAAAGTATTACAATCACTGTTTGTGCCTTTTTGATAGTGCCTTGATTATAATGCACAATGTTCATATTTTGTGAGGAACTCATTCTATTTGATAAGACGACTGAGTTATGCATTTTTATTTGAGCAAAATAAATAAAATTATAAAGGAATTATAAAATTCTATCAATTTGTCTTCTAAAAGATCTCCACCATTTATGCATTAAGTGGGTCAGATAATTGCTATAACTGACTGTTCTCAAGCAAAAAAATAATAAATAAAAATGTAAACAGAAACGAATTCCTCAGTCGTTTTCAAACTAACTGACTACGCTTTGTAATGTACTGACTAATTTAGACTAGTATAGTTGACTAAGCTCCGTCCAACGCGCATTTTTTACTTTATTATTGTACCTACATGTGTGGAATAAAATTTAATTAAGAATGTATCCTGATTTTTTATTTCTTAATCATTTTAAATAAAATAAAGTTGAACTTGCACGTTATAAAACGTCAGTGTCCATTTTTGCGTTAAGACCTAAGTGACAGATAGATCATGTGAATTTTCAATTTACTGGGAGTTTTTGTCAAGAGAGATAATGCAATTACGAGGTCGACTGTACTTACAGCTTTCTCATTAAGATATCTCCCTTTCGCCACCACATTTATAAAATTCTTGAATTTTCTTTCTTACAGGCAAGTACCATTTTAATACATAATTTAAGAGTGGATAGTCTGACAAGTGAAATTGGGCCCATTTACGCCTAAACGAACCGACTCACAACATCCACAGAGTACTGTGTATGTGCCAGTGTATATTAAAGGCACATGAGACATGCATGTTGCACCTGCATGCACAGTGGAAGGGGGTATAGTGTTACCCAGGGAATGGGTTCTCCATGTAAAATACTGGTAAGACTGGAAGCCGACCCCAACATTGTCAGAAAAAGGCTTGGTAGATTGATTGAGACAAGCTTGTTACTAAGACAATAGGATTCAAAATGAAACCAAAAAATAATGAAACATAATATGTTTTATTACAAAATTTCACATAAATTCACATTCAGAAATATAGATCTTTCTACAATAAGGACACAATTTATAGCATACATTGCAGTCAATTTAATGTCATCGTCGAAAATAAATGTTAATTCAACATTAGACAAAAAATACATTGCAAGTTAAATACAAGCTTTTAATAAAGACTCATTTTTGTAAGGAAATGTGTAGAAAAAATAGGACGTCGTGGGGACTGTCGACAGAAGTGAAAACTAAAGACTGAAGAACAGTGATTACATTCTAGCTGTTCCGGATTAGCCCATAAGCAAATTAAGCATTGCTATTGCTTAGGGCATCACATCTCGGGGGGGCACAGTAAACAGCACCGAACAAATATTTGCTAGCACATGAAAGGCAAGGCTGTTTGTCAGCAAGATATTACAAGACCCGGAAGTCAATCTAGAGACTTGGGACCAATCTTTACAAATCATTCGTCGATTATTTAGAAAAAATAAGAGGCGACTGGGCCTTATAAGAAGGCTAAAAGTCACCCAAAGGGCAATGGAGAGGGCTATGCTTGGAGTTTCCCTGCGTGATCGAATCAGGAATGAGGAGATCCGCAGGAGAACCAAGGTAACCGACATAGCCCGAAGAATTGCCAAACTTATGTGGCAGTGGGCAGGGCACATTGCTCGCAGAACAGATGGCCGATGGGGCCGAAAGGTTCTGGAGTGGCGACCGCGTACCGGAAGACGTAGCGTTGGAAGCCCTCCCACAAGGTAGACCGACGACCTTGAGAAAGCCGCAGGAACCCGTTGGATGCGGGAAGCACAGGACCGGTCGAAGTGGAGGTGCTTGGGGGAGGCCTATGTCCAGCAGTAGACGTCTTTCGGCTGAAATGATGAAAAGGCGACTAGTGGATAGGTGCCCACCTATACTCTAGTCGCCTCTTATTTTATCAGGTGCAGGATTGCTTAGGACATCAAGTAGTCTTAATGCGGCACTGCATGCTAGCAATTATTAGTACCTATGTCGGTGACGCGAACCCATAAGACCCATAAGAAGAACGCCTACCAAAAATCGCACAATGCGCCCAAGTTTTCACTTCTATAAACAACGTTTTTCCTTCCAGGGATTCAAAACAGCTTTTATAAACCTTAACGGTCAATCAAGATGAGTTGAAAATCTCTCAATAGAAATTTAAATTGGTTTATAGCACTGTGTGACGTAAATCCGCACAAGTTACGCTTTTCTCTGGATTAAGTGCGGGTTTAGGTTCCACGAGCTATAAAACAGTTAACGATACGTATGACTAAATTAGTACATTATTGCACGGCGTAAAATTAGCGCCCAAGCGTAGCGAAAGAGCTAAAGGCCGTGCATTAATGTACAGACGCCAGCACATCAAGCTACTACATTCTGTCAATCTGATATCAGTCTGGCGGCTCACAATTTTTTTTAAATAACTCTAGTTTTATAAAAGCACATTGTTTTACGAACATTCCTCACATTGCATGTGTATAGAATCACTGATTTTTGACGTACACCCGTCATCCTGATATTCACAAATTTCTTTTAATAGATTTTCAACTTTATCGCTAAAGCATAGGTAAGGTTCAAAGTTGATTGGAAAAATTTGACAGTTTCAGGTAGCTTGATGTACTGGCGTCTGTACTATTAAAGATGTTCATGCCGTGAGCCAATTTTGTCTAATTTTATAAACATTAGAGTACCTAAATAAATTAATATCATATCTATGATTACCTTTAGACTGCCAAGTCAAAAAAATGAACCTGCCCTCTGCGCCAAGCTACGAATTACCTACAAAAGTGTCGTGACCGTGGCGTTCTGGGCACATTTTGGTTTGTCATCTATACATGAATCTGGCAGTCAAAAGGTTAACTTAGCTAACAACGACCACATGATTTCTCACAAATAATAAGAGGCGTTTAAATACAGGGTGGCAGCCATCGACGCGAAAACTAACCAAAATTAGCACATGATTTTAATAATGGACGAAGAAAGGGCGTTGGTCCGTGTCAGATTTTTTTTTCAAAACGGCGTCCACGCATTATGACTATATATGGCCCTACGCACACTTATTCAGCTCCGTTCAGCTTTTGTCCATAGAAAACAACGATTTTGTATGAAGTCCGTTCAGCTTTCCGCGGCTGAACGCGTGCGTACGCATCTCATACAAAATCGTTGTTTTCTATGGACAAAAGCTGAACGGAGCTGAATAAGTGTGCGTAGGGCCTAAATCGGTAGCTGACATCATGCAAACAGAAAATATAATAAGACCAAACCCCGTAGTGTCACGTTTCCGAGATACGTTCAAAGTTGATCATGTGACATCTAAGAACTTGCTTAAATCTTGTTGCATAGACGTTTAGAAATCTAAGATGATGTAGATGATGATGATGTGATCTATGATGATATATGTTTCTATGATGATGTATGTAGGACGATATATGTTTGGGGCAGCCAAAATCAATAATAGGTATTAAGATAGAATTAAGGTATTATAACACTAAGTAGGTAGAACACTCCAGGGAGTAAGCCTATCAGTTTGGTCCCTCCATCTTGATATCATGATGGAGGGACCAAGCATTTTGCTAAAATATTATTAATATTAGAAGAGTAGATTAATGGTATTATTTTTTTATATAACAAGCATAGATCGGAATAGGTAAAGCTGTTTTATGTACTTGCCATAGGTTAGAATAATATGGATATTCCCTTTTAGTTACCGTAAAATGCTGTAACTTTGCCTGGATTTTGACGTTTTTTGTTCATATCTCTGAACCTATTTACTATTACGGCTTCTAAAGACTTGCAGATGAAAGACAGACCTTATGCCTTGCCAGGTAGAACCCAAATCTATTTAAATCATGCCGTCATTCAGAATTACAAGCCCTCAAAGTCGTAGGCAAAGTTGTAGGTAAAAGACACAACTTTGCCTAGAAGGATATCTCAATAAATATATTGTTGATCTTTTTAGTATTTTTTTTCCGTGTACATGAGACACCGTGCTTGTCCCCAGCAGTTAGATTATTGCCATGACGGTTATATATATTTTTTTACAGCTAATAGGCAATGTTGTAGCAGGTACCAGAAACTTTTCATACAAAAATGTCGTTGACTCTAGGGTTGTCCCAAAAAATACGGATTATTTTCTTAAACATTTATTCACTTTGTAAAAAAATAAAACAAATTGCTACTTATGAGTAAAAATCACAAATGTATTGCTTTTTAGCAATGCTGCCTTTTACGATGTGGGCTTCTTCCTCAGTTGTCAACTCTGTAGGTCGACCAAATGGTTTGCTATGCATGTTTTTTGATTGATTAAAAATGGTCTGACGCGGGATCCCAAATTTCTTTTCCGCTTCGTATGACGAAATGATTTTTTTTCGTACGAGATCTGCAGCAACTTCTGATATTTCTACAGAGTAATCGGCATAACTACGAGCTCCTGGTTTTTTCCTGCTTCGTTGTGTATTATTCGGCATTTTTGCATATAACTGCAACAAAGTTAAGACTTACTTAAATACAAAATCATGCCTGTAATCACTGAAGGGTCTCTCACCTCTGCCTCACCCTTACAGGCGATTGAAAACATAACTGTCGAAAAAAAAATAAGAATGTTCTATTGACATAAAAAAATGTAACATTTTCAATTGAAGCTCTAACTCCTAGGTGATACCTGTGTCTCACCCGATTTCGGAACATTAACAATGTATGCAATAAAATTAAAATATCGTAAAGTGCATGCAAGCTCTTGAGTCTCGATATAACCGGGTTCCAAGCTGTGAAAATTTCATGCAAATATGACACTTATATAGTAAAAATATATCAATATTAAAATCCGCCTAGTGACAACCCTAGACCCAGGCAAAGTTGTGTCACTCAAGTTTCCAAAACAGTGCACAACATTGCCTACTAAGTTATTTTAATGAAATCGTGTCCTTTTAATAAAAATATCAAGCAATATGGAAAGTAGATAGTATGTTCTTACCCTGGGATGTTATAGCTGCACGAAAACACCTTTTCTTTAGCTAAAACTTCAAAAGTTACACGACACTAAAAATTTTCACCTACGCGCACCGGTGTTTGTCGGCCAACTGACACAGAGTAACAATGAAGCTACCATTACAAAAAATGAAAAATCTGTTGCCCTAATAATGTAAAATCACTACCAAATGGTAGAAAATAAGAAAAAACTAAGCAAACGCGAAATATCGCAATTGAAACGAAATAGGCAAATTTGGGCTTAGTTGGCAAAGTTGCAGCGTTTTACGGTACGAAGTTAATTTTAGTTTCGAAGTTACTGTTGGTAAAGAATTGAATTCTAGTGGCGCAGAAAGAGACAAAAACAGGTGCGTCACTCTAGCGACAATAAAATCCCGTAGTATCAGTCGGAATCCCGTGGAATATCCATATTAACATCAATGTTTGCGGTCAATGAACCTAAATAGCTCTACCTATTCCGATCACTGATAATAAGACAGACATTGGAGATTTGGTCCCTTCATTTTGAAGCTCACTGATGTATGATTTAAGTTAAAAAATATGAATGTTACGTGATCAACTTTGAATGTTAATATTTCAGAAACGTGACACTACGGGGTTCGGTCCTAAATTATGTCTTTCTGTTTGCATTAATGTCAGCTATCGGTTTCAGGCGTAGCTGCCATTTTGATTTTTTTTTCTTCAAAATGGCGGCCAAGCGGGCCGACAGTTGCCAGTTCTTAAATCCCCTTTCAACGCAGGAGAGGTTATGAATTATATACTAAATCCATGGTATCAGGTTCCGCGTCAAAGTCCCTACCATCCTGCGGGGTAAATGCGTAACCCACCATCAGTAGCAATGGGTTTCATTTTGACAGTTCAACAACATTCATTGCGTTGTTGAGCAGACAGTTTTTCTGAACGTATGAAGCAATGAATTAGCAATATGCTTCAAAATGATTCAGACTGAGATTGATAATGTGTTACGGAATTCGGGTGCTGTCTATTTACATATCAATGAAACAATTATGATTATTTTGAACTAAATAGGTATAATAAATATATTTGGTATTTAAAACATTCGACTTCTTACATAATTATCTGTCAAGAATATTCATACATATTTTTATAACAATATTTATTCAGCAGAAAAACTACATAACATCACGCTGTGGACCCCAAAGGGGTAAGTAGCGGTTTATAGAAACTACACCCATATTTCGCTAGTTATTTGACAAGTTTGTTGCCACTAACCCGGAGTCTGGATAGTAATTATCCAGACTCCGGGTTGATACTGAGAAATTCCTGATAGAAAAACCCAATAATTCCCAAGCTGTTCCTAAATCTTTTGGAGGAAAGACTTTAGACCTTAGTCAGGTCTGCGGGGTAATTGGGTAACACTATCAGTTTTTTATTTGTTTATTAATCAAAAAACAACAAATAAAAATGGCTTTTATTTTGACAGTTAAACAACCGCAGTTACGGCGACCAATTATTAAACCTCAGTTGACTATAATTATGATGCCTCCCTCTTAAAAATGTATAAATGCTAAACATTTGGAATTGGCGACATAAATTCTACGTAGGAATATCTATAAAAACGCTAAAATATAAGTTTGTCTGAAATAATAGCCCTGTATGTATATTATATTCTAGTTTTTAACATATGCATTACGGCGCCTATATCAAGAAGTTGCTACTGTAATCTAGCGCAAATTAAGAAAAGTATAAAGAAATAATTTATTTAAAAAATATTAAAATTCTTTGAATACTTTATACATATATATATTTAGTGAAAACCCACGCCAGCGCCGTTTTTGATATAAAAAAACTGTCTTAAAATAAAATATTTACTTATAATTCTTTTAATATGTACAAAAGTAATGAAAAATAATTATTCTTAAACCTTATAAATATTGGTATGATACTGGGCCACAGGTTATAAATATGAATAGGTACTATAATTTATATTTTTACATAGTAATGTATATTTTATAACAAGTTTATACTATTTCAATGTACATTATCACTGGGGTAAAAGAATGCCCCATTCCTGTAGCACAGTTCAAAGATACTTCGAAAAGCCTATAACATGATTACAAAGGCTACTTTGTGTTGTGTAAGGAATACCATCTAAAACAGTGACCACACTTATCGACGCGAAATCGTCTTGAGCCGATCAAGTATCGGCAAGATGCACATTCGTTTCCGATCACCGTCTTTTTCGCTTTTATTGTTTTGAGATATGAGGAACAGGGTGTAAAGTTTACTCATCTTCCTTAGACAAGGAGGGATCCTCCGACCAAACGCGCATCGTGACTGGTGGGCTACTGCCCGACGATTCTATATTTATGCTAGTTGCGTGGTAAACTCTGTTTGCGCGATGCAGGATTTTGCGTGACGTCAGTATAGTGCGTAGTTCACATATGGTGGTGTAGATGCCGCTACAATTGCATGGACTTAAAGCTCTTTCTGACCGGCTCAAGCCGATTCCGCGTCCTACTCTAATAGGACGCAGTTATGCCCAAATGGTTCAACCCATAACTTTAATATTCGATTTACGTTTAGCCGTTTATATTACAAAGTAATATAAAATTTGTCTGAAGTATAGAGTTAAAATTATTCTGTTGTAATGATTCAAACAGCTAGAGAAAAAAAACGACCAGTGGTCCACTTTAATCCTGAATCGAAAGAGCTGGAAGTAATGGGGAGAGGCCTTTCCCCAGTAATGAGATGATGCAGGCTAACAAGTAACAGTAATGATTCAAAATCATACTTCGGAACGTGTAAGAACAGCACATAAGCTCACGCCTTCTTCCCCTTGGGATGACGAAGAAGAAAGAAGAAGAAGCTACAGAATGCCACCTGCTAAGATCTTTTCATTTTCCGTTTTGCTTAGTTTAGGTTCGTACATGGTTGCGAGTACTGCCTACCCGACCAACATGTATTAGGACATTTTAGTGTGGGTTGGTTTAGTACATTTTAGTATAAATAGATACAAGTTAATCTCTGTAGATAAGGAAGAAATATAATAAATATTTTAACAATACATACTCAAAAAATACTTATTAATTTATTTGAAAATTAATATCATGACATCTTCAAGCAGAGATTCAAATAACAGCCTAGTTGAATATAACAGTAATTTCCAATAAATACATATAATATTTATTAAATATATAAATGAGTATACAATTGAATCCCGCAAAATGCTTAAAAAATTTTTCTTGTCATTATATTTTATATTCGATTTTATTATTACATATTTTTTTCGCGTGATCGAATCAGGAATGAGGAGATCCGCAGGAGAACCAAGGTAACCGACATAGCCCGAAGAATTGCTAAACTTAAGTGGCAGTGGGCAGGGCACATTGCTCGCAGAACAGATGCCCGATGGGGCCGAAAGGTTCTGGAGTGGCGACCGCGTACCGGAAGACGTAGCGTTGGAAGGCCTCCCACAAAGTGGTCCGACGACCTTGTGAAGGCCGCAGGAATCCGTTGGATGCGGGAAGCACAAGACCGGTCGAGTGGAGGTGCTTGGGGGAGGCCTATGTCCAGCAGTGGACGTCTTTCGGCTGAAATGATGATATTTTTTTACAGAATTCTGTAAATAAATCAGAGGGGTAATTGCGTAACCCACTTACAATAGCAATGCCTTTCATTTTGACAGTTCAACAGCATTCATTGGGTATTTATGTTGTCGAGCAGATGAATTTTTCAAACATAATGAAGCAATGAATTGTGATTTAAAGTTTATTACGCAATTACGGTGCTGATTACGTGTCTTAAAGGTACGATCCCACCAAAATAGTGTGCAGCACATTTGTTCACAAACATTTTGTGCAGAACTCCAACAGTGCACGTACTGAGCTGCAGATCCGATAGTCTCTGTTTCCACCGGCAAAGCTGTGCGTCACTTTTGTACGCGCACAGTGTAGCACACTTGTGCGCGAACATGATGAAACAGGACAAATAAATGTTTTCACTCCGGTAGCGGAAGCAAGACTGAGTTCGCAAACAACAAGAGTGTATGCGTCGTGCAAAGTATGCAGATGTGATTTGTTATTGTTTGCTTGAGTGAGTCGACCAGAATAAACATTTGTGTCGTACACTGCGCCGCACAGTGCCGCACACTGGTGGAATCGCGCCTTAACATATTTGACAAAATTCTGAACATAGGGGGGGGGGGGCGGGGGGGCATGCGACAGGTAGCGCAGGAAATTCAAAATACTTCATAGTATAAAACAAAGTCGCCAAAATGTCTGTACTAATGTCTGTGTCGCCAAATGTGTAACTTCTGAATAGTCCATTCGGAAGTTATGCGCGTAGACAATTTTACACACACACAACAAAAAAAAAAACCAATTTGATGCAGCCGCACCAAATTGGACAATTCTTTTTTTATTGTATTCGGTATTGCCAGGACAAGGTTTGTATGAAAGAAAATTTCGGAAATTCGAAAAAAAAATTGCATCCGTGCGAAGCTGGGGTGGGCCCCCTAGTTTATTATTTATTATATATATTCTGTTTATAAATTCTTATAATACTATTGATTGTTATTTCATGACATAGTCATTCAATAATACTATAAAAGCGAAAGTTTGTGAGTGTGTGTGTCCATTTTAAATTAAATAAAAGTTGGAAGCAGGCGGGACCCATTTGAATTTGGAAATATAATAAAAATGGTATGGGTCCCGCCTGTTTCCAACTTTTATTTAATTTAAAATGGGCTTGTTTTTAGCATTTCAGTTTTTTACCGCAGTTGGGTTTTTTTTTTTTTTTAGTAATTACTTTTTTTATTTCCAGCTTTTTAGTTTACAAATGTGAAGGATTTCGCAAACGATTTAGTTCTTGGTACGTGTTTTTACGATTTGTCTCTTCGAATTACTTTTAACCACAGATATAGATTGCTCCCACAGATATAGACCCCGACGATGAGGTGGAGACCATGTATGAGGATATTTCCAGAGCCATGCATGGCTCTAAAACTCACTTTACCGTTGTCATGGGGGACTTCAACGCGAAACTGGGTAAACGTAACGATGATGAGCTGCGAGTGGGGCAATTTGGAGTTGGATGCCGGAACCACCGGGGCCACCTACTGGCCAGTTTTATGGAGAAGGAAGGCCTCTTTATGATGAATTCCTTCTTCAGAAAACGTGAGCATAGAAAGTGGACCTGGCAGAGCCCGGATGGTGCAACTAAAAATGAGATTGACTTCATTATGTCGACGAAGAAGCAAGTATTCAATGATGTCTCTGTGATCAACGCGGTGAAAACCGGAAGTGATCACCGTATGGTAAGAGGCACATTGAACTTAAATATCAAGCTGGAAAGATCTCGACTGATGAAGTCTACGCTCCGTCCAGCACCGATCCAGATCCAAAACCCCGAGAGCTTTCAGCTCGAACTCCAGAATAGTTTCGAATGCCTAGGGAGCTCCGTGGACGATTATAACGATGGGTTCGTGGAAACTGTCCATACGGTCGGGTCTAAGATCTTCCAGGCCCGCCGTACGAATTCAAAAAAGAAGCTCTCTGATCCTACTTTGCGGCTCATGAAGGAGAGGCGCGATATGATCCTGCAGTCTACGGATGATGCGCTAAATTACCGGCAACTCAATAGACGGATCTCTAAGGCCTTGAAAAGCGATCTTCGCCGTTTTAATACAGATCGTATTAAGGACGCGATAGAGCGAAATAAAGGCTCCAAGGTCTTTGCTAGAGATCTGTCTATTGGGCAGAGCCAGCTTACGAGACTGAAGACCGATGATGGCAGGATCGTATCCGACAAACCTGAGCTGTTGAGAGAGATCGAGAGGTTCTATGGACAGTTATACACTTCAACAAATAACCCCGCTATGAATCTGGCAAACGACCCAAGAGCCAGATTGACCCGGCACTATACCGAAGACATCCCGGACGTCAGCCTGTACGAGATTAGGATGGCTCTGAAGCAGCTCAAAAACAACAAGGCACCGGGTGATGACGGAATTACGGCCGAGTTGCTGAAGGCTGGCGGAAAACCCGTCCTGAAGGCCCTTCAGAAGCTGTTTGGTTCCGTCATACTCGAGGGCAAAACACCACAGGCATGGAACAGGGGTGTGGTGATACTTTTCTTTAAGAAGGGCGATAATGCCCTCCTTAAGAATTATAGGCCCATCTCACTCCTGAGCCATGTCTACAAGCTGTTTTCGAGAGTCATCACGAACCGTCTCGCGCGCAGGTTTGACGACTTCCAGCCTCCCGAACAAGCCGGATTCCGTAAAGGCTTTAGCACCGTAGACCACATACATACGCTGCGACAGGTTATACAGAAGACCGAAGAGTATAACCTGCCTCTCTGCTTAGCGTTTGTGGACTACGAGAAAGCTTTTGATTCGATCGAGACATGGGCTGTGCTGCAGTCTCTTCAACGGTGCCAGATCGACTATCGGTACATCGAAGTGCTGAAGTGTCTGTACGAAAACGCCACTATGTCAGTCAGACTCCAGGATCAGGCCTCGAAACCTATCCTTCTGCAGCGAGGTGTGAGACAGGGAGACGTTATCTCTCCGAAACTGTTCACCGCTGCACTGGAGGATGTCTTCAAGGTTCTGGACTGGAAAGGGGCTGGCATCAACATCAATGGCGAGTACATAACTCACCTTCGGTTTGCCGACGACATCGTAGTCATGGCTGAGACTATGGAGGACCTCAGTACAATGCTCGATGACCTCAGTAGAGCCTCCGAAAGAGTGGGTCTTAAAATGAACATGGACAAAACGAAGGTCATGTCAAATGCCCATGTAACACCCACTCTCATAAAAATCGGAGACGCTACACTCGAAGTCGTGGACGAGTACGTTTACCTAGGACAAACTGTCCAGTTAGGTAGGTCTAACTTCGAGAAAGAGGTAAATCAACGAATCCGACTCGGCTGGGCAGCATTCGGGAAGCTACGCAATATCTTCTCGTCCCACATACCGCAGTGTCTCAAGACGAAAGTCTTTGACCAGTTTGTGTTGCCAGTGATGACTTATGGAACGGAAACGTGGTCGCTCACAATGGGCCTTATAAGAAGGCTAAAAGTCACCCAAAGGGCAATGGAGAGGGCTATGCTTGGAGTTTCCCTGCGTGATCGAATCAGGAATGACGAGATCCGCAGGAGAACCAAGGTAACCGACATAGCCCGAAGAATTGCCAAACTTAAGTGGCAGTGGGCAGGGCACATTGCTCGCAGAACAGATGGCCGATGGGGCCGAAAGGTTCTGGAGTGGCGACCGCGTACCGGAAGACGTAGCGTTGGAAGGCCTCCCACAAGGTGGACCGATGACCTTGTGAAGGCCGCAGGAACCCGTTGGATGCGGGAAGCACAGGACCGGTCGAAGTGGAGGTGCTTGGGGGAGGCCTATGTCCAGCAGTGGACGTCTTTCGGCTGAAATGATGATGACAGATATAGATATACCTAGATAACGCAAGAGTAACTACTACGCGTGCCAAAAATTGCACCAACTTATGATTACAAATCGTAAGCCGCCCCTTTCGCGCTCAGTCCTTTGTACTGCTGGCTGGGTAAGTGTGAGCGAGAGCGCGAGCTTGTGACGTCATAGTAGGTAGTCAAAAATATGGCACGCTTGGTTTTCATACAGGTCGTGATACTTGCGTTATCTAGGTATATCTATATCTGTGCTTTTAACCATATATTTAAGTTGTATATATTTTTGTAATCACCTTATAAAACCCTTTATTTTGATACCCGACTCGATAGGTTTTGAGAAAAAAAAAATTTTTTTTGAAGACATTACGGCGCCAAAAATCGCCCATTTGTTTTTTTTTTTTTTTCAATTTTGATATACCCAGTGTCACTCTCACAACTAAGACGAATCTCTCAAGCTGAAATCGATCAAGCCGCTTAGGCTACAGAGCGTGCCAAAGAAACATACATACATACACTCAAAAACCATAACCCTCCTTCTGGCGCAGTCGGGTAAAAAGGGGACGCGCACTCGGGCCCCATGACCCGAGCGTCTCGACCCCAAACGGCTCAAACTATAGTTACCCATAAGGTTACAGCCACAGATATAGATATACCTAGATAACGCAAGAGTAACTACTTCGCGTGCCAAAAATTGCACCAACTTATGATTACAAATCGTAAGCCGCCCCTTTCGCGCTCAGTCCTTTCTACTGCTGGCTGGGTAAGTGGGAGCGAGAGCGCGAGCTTGTGACGTCATAGTAGGTAGTCAAAAAATGGCACGCTTGGTTTTCATACAGTTCGTGATACTTGCGTTATCTAGGTATATCTATATCTGTGGTTACAGCATTTGGGCCGCTTGAGGGTCTCAGCAGCCGCAGCAGCGGCGCCAGCTCAGTCAGACGTGCTTGGAACATGAATTAACAATTTTTACCCGACTGCGTCAGAAGGAGGGTTATGTTTTTCGAGTGTATGTATGTATGTATATTTCTTTGGTACGCTCTGTAGTTTTGTTTACCTTTCTGACATTTTTAACAAGTTTTGTATACAGCTACAACATGCAGAATATATGTTTTATACCTTAGTGTAAATATAATCAACCCTGTAATATTCCCACTGCTGGGATACATCACAGGCCTCGTCTCTGTGAGACGAGGAGTGGGCTGTAATCCACCACGCGGGCCCAGTACGGGTTGGTAGATGTCACATGTCTACGACTATTTGGTTCTGGGACAAGCCGGTTTCCTCACGATGTTTTCCTTCACCGTTTTGAGAGCAGTGGTGGTGAAATTGTTTACACAAAGTAAAGCGCCTGTCTGGGTTCGAACCCACGATCTACAACTCGTAAGTCGGGGCCGGTACCACTGGGCCACCACTGCCCTTGGTGTAAATGCGTGGTTATAACTAACAGTTTATAATAACAGTATCATACACAACAACAATAAAAACGAAGTGATAGTCATAGTAATTAATACTAACAAAAAGTTTTATTATATATAGAAAGAACAACAAATACAGAATGATTTTTTTTTCGTGATTTCAGAGTTGGTCCCATAGTGAAAGTTATTCATATTCATGGGTAGAACAGAACACCTTGTAATAATTTGGAAACGGTAAAAAAATCATTCTGTATAATAAAGTCATGCTGTATTCTTACGATAGAATCGGCATGAATTAATTAAAGAGCATTTTTCTTGACTTGTCTCATTTTTTCAACAAATATAAGTATGGCGAAGAGAAAAATGGTAATTTCGAAACGGTTTTTTAAGTAATTTAAATAGTTTAAGTTTCTTCTTTAAAGAGGGGCTCGTGGCTACATAATAACAGCCGCACGAGTCGACCGAAGTTTAAGCTACGCTTGCCGCGGTCAGTCCGTGGATGGGTGACCATCCATTTCATATCATGACCCTCCGTGCCTCGGCAAGCACGTTAAACCGTTGGTCCCGGCTGTCATAAGTAGATCATTGACAGTCGTTACGGGTAGTTAGAGACCCGAAAATATGACAACCAGTCTTACCAGGTGATATCGTGTAACCCAGTGAACTTCGGAACTTCGGAAAGGGAACTTCGGAAGCCCAAAAGTATGACAACCAGTCTTGCCAAGGGGTGTCTTGTAACCCAGTAACTGGGTTGTAGAGGTCAGATAGGCAGTCGCTCCATGCAAAATACTGGTATTCAGTTGCATTCGGTTAGATTGGAAGCCGACCCCAACATAGTTGGGACAAGGCTAGGCAGATGATTTGTTTCTTACAAAGATACATAACGTGTGTGCTCTCTCGTTTCGTATTTTTTGTTACTAAAAATATGACAAGTAAAGAAAAATACACTGTACAAAAAATATTCCTAAATTAAAACTTTCTACTTATAAATAATAATACATACAGTTTTAATCAAATCCATAATTTAATTAAAGACAAGATCAACATTAACAATTGGCCAAGCGTAAAACAAATACAAAAAAAAATTTCTACAAGTTCTAGAAAATAAAAATATGAAAATAAGTTTTTCAAAAATAAAAATGACTTAAAAAAAAAACGTTAATTAAATATTTACATATTTTCTTTTCCAGACATGGCCAATTAATCACTTCTTTTGTCCATAGATGGCGCTTGCGATGTGGGAGAAAACTGAGCGAATTTTCATAATTATTACTTACATTAAAAAAAGAGGATATTACAATATTATTATACGTAAAAGATTATTTTTTATTTTCAAAAAAGATAATTTAATATAAGCTCACAGACTTTAAATAATAATATGTACAGACGCCAGCACATCAAGCTATCCGAAACTGTCAAATTTTCCCAATCAACTTTGAACCTAATGCTTCAGCGATAAAGTTGAACATCTATTATAGAAATTTGACAGATCGTAGTAGCTTGACATGCTGGCGTCTGTATATGTATTTAAAATAAAACAAGGGTAAAAAATCATTGGGCATCTGAAAATTCGTCCGCATTCGGTGTTGTTCACAGTCTGATCTCAGTATCAATCTGTCCAACATACCTATAGTACTAGCATTCTCTACAAGCTTTTGACATTTGTTTTTTTTGAACCCAACAGCTTCAGACGCGACTATGGGAAGAGACCAGAAGGCTTATTTACGTAATTTAAGACTTTCAAAATCTATAGTCTGAGTTTTAATTAGCTGCAGTAAAATGACACTTCTTATTAACTAATTTCGGACTGAGATTAGAGATACTCGTATGCATGTCATATAAGTTTCGTTTGTTATACTATTCTGTACAAGAAAAACAAGACTTGGTTGATGGCCGCGAAAAAACAAAAAGACGCCAATTTCAGTCATCTACGTAACTCATAAGCCGTCATTTTACTGCAGCTAATTAAAACTCCGACTATAGATTATGAACGTTTTAAATTACGTAAATTTGCCTTCTGGTCTCTTCCCATCGTCGCGTGCGAAGCCGTTGAGTTCAAATTGGTGACAAGAACACGACGGGATGATGTCATAATTACGTAAAATCAATATGTTCTATCCACAATTAAGATATTTGTAATAGCCAATATCAAGCTACTAGTTTAGAATCCTCCCGACAGATGGCGTTATCCTAAACATCGCAAGCGCATTCTACCAACCGTCAGAAACTAATCGTTTAAAATACAGTGCTACCAATTTAACTGTCAAGACCGTGGTGCTTACGCTTGATCCTCGCGTAAGGTCCAATTTCCGGGTCCATTACAAAGTCGTATAGTACTTTGGACCAACTGTCGTGATGTGGGAGATTGTCATAGAATTCAGGGGCGATCCGGCGTACCTGTTAAAAATAATAATGATATTGAGAAAGATTAAACAATCAAGTCTGTGTGGTGCCGGACTTAAAGAATAGCACCACCCCATACTTCCCGTGGGTGTCGTAAAAGGCGACTAAGGGTCGTACCGGAGAATGGGCAGCAGCGTTCTCTATGCATTTCACCATCATACCATACTGCGATCGCCAACCCGCCTGCCAAGCGTGGCGATTATGGCAAACCCCCCCCCCCCCCTTTTTTGGGGGATACCTATGTCCAGCAGTGGACGTCTTTCGGCTGAAATGATGAAACAATCAAGTATCTTCACTTAGCACACGAGGTTGTCGACATGTGGGGCGTGGACTCTGCTATCATTGTACCGACAATCGTTACAGTAAATGGTCTAATCAGTAAGCGGAGTGCCTCGACCAACACTTCAGGCTCTCACTGTCGTCAAGGGCCTGAATCAGAAAGCAGATTCCTGGACACTGCACGCATGGTGAGGAGGTTCCAGTTTCCACCTGACCACCGGCAGCTTGGATCCTGTTCCTAATGTCGATGGGCCACTATTTTTTATATTCTTAAATGTTTAAAAAAATGCTTTTTATAAATATAAATAAATGCTTGTTTGTACTTTGTAATAAATGTTTTTATTTTAAAGCATTTTTTAAATATTTAAAAATTTAACAGTTAAACCATTTTTCACTAACTCAAATACAGCTGGACTGATTTTTATGATCTTTGATTTGTTGGATTTGTCTCCGCCCCGAATAACAGAATAACTATTAAAACATGGGAAAAACTCCACGAAAAATAAATGATAATTCATTCAACAACATTTCATTCATTCATTTCTCATACATTTTGTACGGAACGTCTTTTTAACACGCTTTTATTAGTTCGACCTGTATGTAACTAACTATGTAATGGAATCTAAGGTAACTAATTCAACCATCTTCCAAGGGTCGTAGCGTAATGAAAATTGGCAGCTGTATGTAGTTCTGATGACAATACAATAATATGGTACTGTCGAACTGATCTGATGATGGAGCCGGAAGATATGAACTGGAACTTCATGATGGAAAATCGTATCATAACTGTTTTGAATTTCTTAGAAAAGTCTTGTAATGAACTTCGACCACGATTAGGTATCAAGATCTGATGATGAAGCCGGAAGATAGGCACTGGCATTCCATGATAGAATATCGTATCATAGTCGTGTTTGCACGCGTGTTTTTCTAGTGTTTTTAAACTATTAATTTATATTTTGAGATATTTTTAGAGAACGGAATGACTGATTTCGATTGTGGCGGGACGAAGTTCGCCGGGTCAGCTAGTATCTATATAAATGTAATAAAGGATCATAAAACTTAAAATAAAAAACAAGTCAAAAAACAAAAGTCAAACGTCTTAAAATAACAAGTCTGTATTTCCTAAAGGGGTAAAGACAGCCGCACGGGTCGATCATCAAAGTTAAGTAACGCTTGCCAAGGTAGGTCCATGGTTAGGCGACCATCCATTACATGCTGCGCCTGGAAAGCACGTTAAACCGTTCTGATGTCTTAACGAAAAGTCGTCGTAGTCGTTAAACCGGATTTCGAGAAAAACGCGGTTAAAGTTTTTTTTTTGTTTTGTTTGTATCTCCATCACTATATTATGCTTAGTATTAAAACCGGCTACGTCACGGATACGTACAAAAAGTGTCTAAAAAGAATATTTAGATCTCATTCTGCAGATTCCAATTATGTACTTATCTCAATTTGGGGCAAAACTCGAGTTATTGCTCTTTTCGTAGGGACGGCAGCGTTGGTCCCGGTTGTAATTCGTAGATTTTTGACAATCGTCACGGGTAGTCAGTCTGACAACCAGTCTTACAAAGATTATCATATCCTGGATTGTGGAGGTCAGATAGGCAGTCGCTCCATAAAAACTACTAGTATTCAGCTGCACCCGGTTGGACTGGACCTTTTCCCAACTATGTTGGGGTCGACTTCCCCAGCATATTTGGGAAAAGGCTAGGCAGATGATAATACCAGTTTTATTATAACTTTAGTGTTAATTAAGTTGATTTAAATATCATAAACATATTGAAGTAGCAGTCGAAACTAAACTTTATGTAGAGACATTAAAGTTACTGTTCCGAAATCACATAAACATAATATCTTACCTCAGGTAGTTTACAGCCAGGCACCGCCGGGAAGTCGTGATGTTCATTATGATAGCCCACGTTGAAGGTGATCCAGTTCAGAGGCCCGTAGTACGAGTAGGTCTCGTAGCCTTTCTTGAACATGTAGTGTTCGGCTATAAAGTGGCCTGGAAAGTAGACAAAAAAAATTGACATAAAAACATTAGCGTGATAATCTGGACAACAGACTTCTCCGTGAGATGCGTCATTAACACCAAGGCGTTGCTTGCCTTCCTTGAGGAGCTCGGGTCTACCCCAGCTCCTCAAGGAAGGAATAGTCAGGGACTCAAACTGTAACAGGAATAAGTGTATTTTTAACACTGTTTTTTAAAATTGTTTAAAAAAAGAAACACTTCTAAATGTAACAAACACAATAATGTTACAGAATCAAAGTGTAACCTTTTATAAGTGTTAATATATGTGTATCAGAAATAAGCATTTGTAGGTATAATTGCATGGTACTACAAAAACGCGCGGTGGACAGACAGACAGAAATCTTTAAATAGGTCTAATATTGGAGGAGGAAATAGGCGAGAGCCAAACAACGAATTATGACTTTTTACTTAGGATTTTTCAAAGGTCTCTCCGACCTCATTTCTTCTTAACCTTTGAATGTCTTAAGGTGCCACTAGTCGATATTTTTTCCATACAAATTTCGTGAGAGTATTACTCTACTGTTTGACATTGTGGATCCAAAGTTAAACCTGATATCGTTTTGACTTATTATTAATTTTGGTTGTACGGAAACAGAATAGTAAAATAAAAAGCCATTAAAAAGTTATGAGCCAACAAAGATTCGTTTTTCTTGCTATTTTTAACGTAACTTCGGGTGTAAATAAGTAATAAAAGATCTGTAAAATCTTCAAAAACAATTCCGTACCGACAAAGCTCAGTTAGCGAAGAGTACAATAAACTTTATTATAATTGATTTATGCAGTGGTTTCTTCATAAAACTCGATTTTCCGAAGCACTTTTCAATTTTTTTACTCGCCTATCAGTTCGGAACAGTGTTTCTGTGCGTTAAAACTAGACTTTGTGCGTGCAGACTAGCGTCTACCTGCTCATTACTGATACTAGCTCTGTCGGACACGAAACCAGGTGAGACAGCGCTTTTTGGCCATGACCACCAGTGAGTTCGAGCTCGCGACTAGTTTACTCTTAAGTTACACAGTTTAACATAAGCAATTGTCTTTCTATTGTGTCTCTAATTACGGCATTCGGTGATCATTTGTCAAACTCTACCCAAACATTACCTACTATAAAATATTTTTGTTTCTGATTTAAGTGTTCTTAGACTTTAATCAAACTTAAGTTACTCAACACGTTGCTAAACTTAAGTTACTCAAATTTAACAGCTGATGGTTTATTTTGTTCATTGTTACAAAGACGATCTTTAAACGTTTAATAAACGTAGGTACTTATCTTTTCCAGTAACTGAACAAATCTTTTTCAAGTAACTGAACAAGCTGAATACGGAATAAACTGCATTGAACAAGTTTCCATGCAGTTTATTCCGTATTCAGCTTTAATAGTCCCTTCTCTAGATTCTCTGACTGAGAATCAGCATATTAAGTAAGTGAATACTTAAACAGCAGTGCGATTCTGTAAACATCTCACCGTGAAAACTTAGGTGAAGTGAGGCTGGAGTGAGCTCTCAATAGTATCAATTCCTAGCATTAACAAACTCACATCACCTACGTTTTCACGGTGAGATTTTCACAGAATCGACCGACAGGTTTTTTTTCAAAATAAGTAACTTTTTTTTTCTTGTGATAAAGAGATGTTATATTTTTTATATTAACCTGCTACTGGATGAACGCCCATCGCCATAAGGCCTCCATATATCAGGTAACCGAGCGCCTTCCATCCTGAAATAACCAAAATAAACAATAAATTTATGTTTTTCGGGGTTCCGTACCCAAAGGGTAAAAACGGGACCTTATTACTAGACTCCACTGTCCGTCTGTCACTAGGCTGTATCTCATGAACCGTGATAGCTAGACAGTTGAAATTTTCACAGATGATGTATTTCTGTTGCCGCTATAAAAACAAATACTAAAAAAGAATAAAATAAATATTTAAGGGGTGGCTCCCATACAACAAACCTGTTTTTTTTTGCGTTTTTGCCTTGTGGTACGGTACCCTTCGTGTGCGAGTCCGACTCGCACTTGGCCAGTTTTTTTTTAAACATATATACAGGGTGTCCCAGAACTCAACGTCAAGCCGAAACGGGGCGACAGGATTGATCGTAAACATCATGAGAAAAATCAGAAAAAAAATCTATCCCGTCCAGTTTGAAAATTATGGGCATTTAAGAAAAACCTAAAAATTTGGTCAAACTGTAACCATTTTTCGGTTATTGTGGTTAATTTTTATTATTTTTGTTTATTTAAACCTTGAAAACGTAACCCTAAATAACATTTCTAAGAATCACAGTCAAAAATACTGACACAATTGCCCCAAGTTTCCTAGAATTAAGACTTTGTTAAACTATGAATTTAAAAGTTTCAAAATTTGTCGACTTTGAAAGGCCCTCCTTTTAAAAAAATGTACTAGAGTGCCTTGGCAAGTGCCATTAAAAGTTGGCGCATTTAATGAGGATTGTAAAATGGTGCAATACTTGTTAGTTTTATACTAAAAAAATGAGTAAAAAAATAAAAACCTCAAGTAACCCGATTTTTGCTAACCCATTTTACTCATTTAAAATGTTTTTTATTCGCACAAGCTCTTGGTAGGTTGTTAATTTTACGGCAAAATGATGAGAGAGATGGATAGTGGACATGTTTGCCATGAGCGAGCGAGACTGATAGCGACGCCACGCAGTGAGACGAAGATGCATCGTTTAAACGAGTGCGAATGAAACAGATACAGACGCCATACCAAGCAAATGGCTACGCTACTAGTCTGACACCAGTTAGTACGTTTCGCTCATTCATCTACTGCGCACCTTTCCGTATTCGCTTGTGTTGATTTAGTACTGACAACTTTGGCTTCTCTTTTTGGACTTGGATTTTTGTGAATTGAACTTGTTGATTACATACCGGCAACTTTGGCTTCTCTCTTTTGGAATTGGACTTTTGTGTTGGCATCCTTGTTATCTACCATTCCTACGCGCTACACTTCACAAGAATATGCGAACATGCACCTCATTTATGGGGAATGCAGATGCAACGCAAGTGTCGCCGTTAGACTTTATCGTGAAGGATTTTTTTTATTGGGGCGTTCTCAAAGAAAAAGTTTATTCAAAGCCTATTGAGAGCGTAGCCGAGCTACGTGAACGAATTTCTCAAGCTGCTGAGGACATCAACTCTCGAGGATATGCCCGGCTGTTAAATAATCTTTTTTAAGAAGATGTAGGGCGTGTATTGAGGCTGATGGTAAACAATTTGAACATTTGTTCTAATAAAAAATGTTATTTCCCTATCTGACTTTTATTCCAATAAACCTCAACTAATCTAGGTCAAAATTTTTCATTATTTTAATTTTACTTACTTTTGTTGACTTTGGTAAAAGTGGCGTCACTATCTGTCTCGCTTACTCATGGCAAACATGTTCACTATCCATCTCTCTCATCATTTTGCAGTAAAATCAAGAACCTACCAAGAGCTTGTGCGAATAAAAAACATTTTAAGTTAGTAAAATGGGTTAGCAAAAATCGGGTTACTTGAGGTTTTAATTTTTTTACTCGTTTTTTTTAGTATAAAACTAACAAGTATTCCACCATTTTACAATCCTCATTTAATGCGCCAACTTTTAATGGCACTTGCCAAGGCACTCTAGTACATTTTTTTTAAAGGAGGGCCTTTCAAAGTCGACAACTTTGAAACTTTTAAATTCATAGTTTAACAAAGTCTTAATTCTAGGAAACTTGGGGCAATTGTGTCATTATTTTTGACTGTGATTCTTAGAAATGTTATTAAGGGTTACGTTTCCAAGGTTTAAATAAACAAAAATAATAAAAATTAACCTTAATAACCGAAAAATGGTTACAGTTTGACCAAATATTTAGGTTTTTCTTAAATGCCCATAATTTTCAAACTGGACGGGATAGATTTTTTTTCTGATTTTTCTCATGATGTTTACGATCAATCCTGTCGCCCCGTTTCGGCTTGACGTTGAGTTCTGGGACACCCTGTATATTTGTGATTCTCCACGACTGGCTACAGTCCTTTTCACCTCTGATTTTTCATCACTGTCCAAAGCACTGTGATCTTTATTCTCATTCTAATAAGGTTGCTGTTGGGTGGCTTCCACTGACAAGTGACAAGTCTGTGAAAATCATTGTGACCTTTGTTCTCGTCACAATAAAGTTGCTGTTAGGTTGCTGCTGTCAGAGGTAAAATAAGTGAACTATAAAGCCCGCAAGAGTTAACTTGACCCCCGCGCTGGTACCACCGAGTCCGAGCCAAGTCTCAAGTTAAGTCTTGGGGTCAGTTCACACCGCCGCGCAGTTTTCTAGATAGCAATACAATTATAGACCTTGTCTACTACAGTAAAAGGTACACAATTCAGTGAGGGTAGTGTCTACTACGGCGAACAACGCTGCGCGGCCCACCTCACTGCATTGTGTACCTTTTTGTGTAGTAGATAAGGTCTATAAATGTATTGCTATCTTGACAACTGCGCGCCGCGTCGCGTCGCGGTGTTTTCTGACCCTTGCGGGTTGTAGTTGATTATACTACAAGGGTCTTTCGGCGCCTCAATGACATTGATGAGGAGGCGTTGTTGGTAAAAATTTGTCAAATTGACACAGAAATTGTATTGGAAAAACAACATGGCGGCTTTAGTTCCGTTTTCGACCACGCGACAGATCCTAGCACCGTTGTATGATTGGATACTATCATCATCATCATCATCATTTCAGCCGAAAGACGTCCACTGCTGGACATAGGCCTCCCCCAAAAGGGGGGGTTTGCCATAATCGCCACGCTTAGCAGGCGGGTTGGCGATCGCAGTATGGTATGGTGGTGGAATGCATAGAGAACGCTGCTGCCCATTCTCCGGTACGCCCCTTAGTCGCCTTTTACGACACCCACGAGAACTATTGGATACTATACTACAAATAAAATGCAAGTTGTGAAAAAATAATGATTTCATAAAAGGCACCACACGCTGCAATAGAAGTTTAGTTTCGGAAGTCAGTGGTGCCTCGTTGCCTTGTTCACAAACTAAACTATATTTAAGTTCAGTGCTTCACTTTCTATTTCATTAAGAAAAGGATAGAAGATAAATTTTAGTTCAGTCCTATCAGATTAATCAGCGCCTGACACTACTCCATCCATACAAGTTTAGACGTGATTGAAAACTTTCCTTAGCAGGCAAGTTTTACCAAATGGCAATTTTGGTTTGTTTTGCCAAATGGGTTAGGTTACGTTAGCATCCAAGTTGGCCGTAGTTACTTGGTTATTTAGTATTTTCAAGACCCCAATATAGGGATTATTTGAGGTTCAAAAAAGAGGCACAATCATTATAACATTAGTGTCAATCATATTTTTAGGAGCGTAAAATAGGAATAAAAACAGGTTCGATTAAATTCATGGCCAAAACAAAAAGAACTCACCCCACAATTTAATAATAACAGCATCGAAAAACAGTTGTATAACCAAGTTTATCAGCTCCATGGGTGTGGGCGGCTTGGGACTGACCACCAGCGGTCGGAAGCTGTAGAACAGTGGTTGTAACAGCATCCAGAGGAACTTCCCGCCTGTGGTACAGAAGAGTTTCGCTTCTAAAAGGGTTGGGAGATCTGTGTCTATTACTTCATCACCTTGGTACTGGAAAGGAGAAAAATAATGGTTTAGTATTGTAATAAAGGGACTCTTGGCTAAATTATAACAGAGTAGCTTTGCCCGCGGCTTCGCTCGAATTAATTTAGAATTTGACAATCAAAAACTCTAAACTCTAAAGTTTCCAATATAATTCAATCATGATTCGAAAGACACGTGACGCCATCTATTATCATAATAACGTTATTGTTGTTTTCCTCGGGAACAGCACTGTTTTTTCAGGATGAAAGGTACCCATGTCCGTTTCTATTTCCGTACACGTGACAACGTATATGCAAAATTTCAGGATGATCGGTTCAGTGGTTTTGGCGTGAAAAGGCAACAAACAAATAAACAAACTCACTTTCGCATTTATAATATTTAGTTACCATGCACATGTCGATGTGGATAGGTGCCCACCCATTACATACTGAAGCCCTCCGTACCTCGGAAAGTACGTTAAACCGTTGGTAACGGCTGTCATTTGTAGATCTTTGACAGACGTTACGGGTAGTCGGAAACCCAAAAGTCTGACAACCAGTCTTGCCAAGGGGTGTCGTTTAACCCAGTGACTGGGTTGTGGAGGTCAGAGAGACAGTCGCTTCTTATAAAAAAAAGGATTATTATTTTTATGATTTTACATATCCCGGGTCCCATATCACACTAATATTATAAAGGCGAAAGTTTGTGAGTGTGTGTGTTTATATGTTTGTTACTTCTTCACGCTCAAACGGCTGGACCAATTTTGATATAATTTTGTATGGAGGTAATCGACACCCTGGATTAACATATAGGCTACTTTTTATCCCGATATTTCCAAGGGATTGACACTTATGTGGGTGAAGCCGCGAGGCGCAGCTAGTTATAAAATACTGGTATTCAGCTACATCCGATTAGACTGACAGCTGACCGTAACATAGTTGAGAAAAGGCTAGACAAATTGTTTTGACTATAGCTCATTCGGCTGGCGTTCGTAATCTTTGATCCTTTTGAGAGCAGTGGATGACATTATTTACACACAGTAAAGCACTTGTCTGGGTTCAAACCCTCGACCTACAACCTGCTCTACTTGCGGGTTGTAGGTCCGTTACCACTGGGCCATTACTGGGAGCCTAAAAAGGCCACTTCGGCAGAATCATATAAGGATAACATTATGAATCATAAATTGGCGAAGACAGTCCGCGTTTTTCTTTTTTTCGCTGCACTACGTAGGTATAATCAAAGATGGATTGGATTAATTGGCATTTTAGCACAGACAAAAAAAAATAACTGAAAAATCCTTCACCAATGGGATTTGATACGATTAACTTAACAGTGCATTCCACCACCATACTATACTGCGATCGCCAACCCGCCTGCCAAGCGTGGCGATATGGCAAACCCCCCCCCTTTTGGGGGAGGCCAATGTCCAGCAGTGGACGTCTTTCGGCTGATATGATGATGATGAACTTAACAGTTAACTGTCCGTTATGATTAATAATGTTATCCTTTTATGATTCTGCTAAACTGGCCTTTTTAGGCCCCCTGGTCTATTTCAGATTTCCCGACAAGAAAATGTCAGTTATCAGTAAAAACTTCCAAGGTTCCCACTTATGACTTACCCTATGATGTTCCAAATGGTACTTCTTAAAGCTGATAGACACAGGTATTCCTATTGGTAGATTTGCGAAGAACCCGAATAGCCTGTTGGCTAGCGGCCGGTTGTGTCCAAAAGCTAGGTTGTGGGCGATCTCGTGTATGGCTGAAACAAGGAGAAGGTTCAAATAAAACAATGATTAAGGGGCTTGCAGGACCTAAACACAAAAAACGCAAGTTTTAGAAACAATAAAAGTATATGAGCGACTACAGTAAACAAAACCAGAAAAATATATGATATTCTTCAGGATATATGCTAGGTAGATAGTGTGTTGAAAACATAATACAACTAATTTGTTACTCTAAAAACTTTCTTTGTGTACAATAAAAGCCATACTAATATTATACCCATTTTTAGTCCAAACAATAGATTTTTGGTAAATCGATAATTGCTTCATATTTTGCAATAAATTACCAGCGTTGTGTCATCGCGCTTCTCTTTCTTTTCTATGCAGTCCGACAGTGACCGCGCTTTAGGTCATGTACTCGGCGTGAGATTACTCAATCTATATCTCTATATTATCACACTAATATTATAAAGGCGAAAGTTTGTGAGTGTGTGTGTTTGTTTATATGTTTGTTACTTCTTCACGCTCAAACGGCTGGACCAAATTTGATAAAATTTTGTATGGAGGTAGCTGACACCCTGGACTAACATATAGGCTACTTTTTATCCCGATATACTCACGGGATCGACATTTACGCGGGTGAAACCGCGGGGCGCAGCTAGTGATAAGCTAATTGCGTCAATATTGGAATAATAAAGCTGAAGAGTTTGTTTTTTGTTTGTTTGAACACGCTAATCTCTACTCACGGAATACTACTACGACTACAAGTCGGATTTGAAAAATATCATCATCATCATCATTTCAGCCGAAAGACGTCCACTGCTGGACATAGGCCTCCCCCAAGTACCTCCACTTCGAGCGGTCCTGTGCTTCCCGCATCCAACGGGTTCCTGCGGCCTTCACAAGGTCATCGGTCCACCTTGTGGGAGGCCTTCCAACGCTACGTCTTCCGGTACGCGGTCGCCACTCCAGAACCTTTCGGCCCCATCGGCCATCTGTTCTGCGAGCAATGTGCCCTGCCCACTGCCACTTAAGTGTGGCAATTCTTCGGGCTATGTCGGTTACCTTGGTTCTCCTGCGGATCTCCTCATTCCTGATTCGATCACGCAGGGAAACTCCAAGCATAGCCCTCTCCATTGCCCTTTGGGTGACTTTTAGCCTTCTTATAAGGCCCATTGTGAGCGACCTATTTCAGAAAAATATTTTTGCCCTTTTATTCTGTAGCCCTTCTTCTGTAGATTCTTGACGAAGGTTATAGGCTATTTATCATGACGCTACAACACTTAGGAGCCGAGCCAGGTCGAATTTCGGCCATGGCGACGAATATCACCGGTAACTAGTCTTCGGCGCGGGAGATATTACAGTGCACAAGTGTGTGCGCAGACACAGTTGCACTCTCTCTTCCCAAAGAACTGTTCTGCACGAAACTCCGTTCCGAAGTGACCATGGTCATATTTGTATGAGGGCTTGCGTACTAAAGTTCATCTATACATATAATAAATCTGTAGAAGGGTCAATTCTGTACATTGAAAATATTGAAAAAATAAATAGCGGGGGGTGTTGCTGGATCGATACCAAACCCAAATATGTGATTTAAAATATTTTTGTCTGTCTGTCTGTCTGTATATGCAGGCATCACGTGAAAACTAACGGTTCGATTTCGATGAAACTTGGTATAATTATACCTTATTATCCTGGGCATAAAATAGGATACTTTTTATCCTGGAAAAATACGTAGAAAAAAAAAATCTTATTTTTCGGTTTTATTCATAGACGTTGTTCTGTAGAACCGCGAACACACGTTGCATTACCCGTAGTGGATAATTTTCCATTTCAATTTAAGAGAATACAGTTTCTTGTAGCTTTGTGTTACGCCATGACAATAAATAAGGCTCAAGGTCAGACCCTAGGAGTTGCTGGCGTAGATCTTACCGCGAGTTGTTTTTCACACGGGCAACTTTACGTAGCTCTTTCCCGTGTGAGCAGTCCAAGAAATCTTCATGTTCATATTCCGGACGAGCTCACGAACAATGTTGTGTATGCTGAAGCTCTCAATTAACTTTCTGTCGCATTGTCACGATCACTTTTTTATTATTGCAAACTTTTCGTCACTGTCAGTAATTTACTGCTACATGCTACTTATCAAGGTCGGAATTGCTATGAAAAAAATACTTACTACAGAACGCGAGCTCAACAGCAGTAGCTCAATAGAGGGATCTCCTTAATTATTATAGGCTTAGCCGTATTTGGGTCCAATAGATATTTATAAGATGTCATTGTCAGAGTTACTCAAAATGGAGAAATAAACCATCCACGCGAAGACCGACATCCGCGCGGACGGAGTCGCGGGCGGAAGCTAGTTTCAAATAAACTTGCGATAAAGTTTGTTCACCTCCTTCTACTAATGTATCCCAATATTTCCAAACCATACGAAAAAAATGTATGGGCAATGTCGGTAACACGATCAAAACATTGACTTACTCCGTGTTTGGTATTATGAAACTCAACCGACGCAATGTTAGCGACAGTTTTGTATGACGAACTATATCTATCGTAAGTTATTTGGACTTTTTGGTACAGGGTGGTTAAATTGACACACACTTTAGATCCAAACTCTATCCGTGGGTGGAACATTCCCAATTCGGATTGAAGTCGGATTCGGATCGGATGTAGTGCGAAACCGCTCTTACTCTTAGGTCCAATGGGATGGGACGGCAATCCGCCACCGCCTAATAGAGATCAGGCCGCAAGACAAACGGCTTAACGTGCTTTCCGAGGCACGGGGGCCCAACACCGCCAAAGTCCAAACTCCGGGCTGTTATTAAGAAATTCCTAAAGGAAGAACCCAATAACACTTTGCCCGGCCTTGGAATCGAACGCAGGACCTCACGCTCAACAGTCGCGCTTGGGACCACGAGACCAACGGGCCAACTCCTATTATCGTATTGTTATTTCCAGATTGTATAATACACTCCTTAAAAGATGCGTCGTCTTACTGATAATGAATGACTAACATTGCCTGGGTTTGAGTTGGCGTGACAACTATTGTTATGTTAGACGAAAATGTAGTAATTTAACGAGGACGCTCAATGTCCACACGACGACATAATATCAAGTTATACATGTCCAAGCTGTACAGGGTAAGCTATATACCACAGGTAATTGAGTGCTCCAATCAATATAATTCTTGGATTAACTTTCTCCAAGAGGTCCTGAATGTACCCCTGCTTTAGAAAGGTCTTCTGTGAATTATTTGGTGTACGAAAGAACCCTTCGATCAAATATTTCTTCTGTTGAAAGTTGTGTGCCTTTTAGTTTGTGCTAATTTATAAGTGTATTGTCTTTCTTTCTTTGCCTTTGCAAAACAGGGTGGACATTTCAACCCCAAACTGCGCAACATAGACAAACCTGAAAGTTCAAGGGCAAGTATGGCAACTCGTGATAGTATAGCAGAGCCACTATATCAATACGTTGGGGTCGGCTTCCAGTCTAACCAGATGCAGCTCATCTTCTGCCTAGCCTTTTCCCAACTATGTTGGGGTCGGCTTCCAGTCTAACCGGATGCAGCTGAATACCAGTATTTTATATGGAGCGACTGCCTATCTGACCTCCACAACCCAGTTACTGGGTAATACTTGGTAAGACTGGTTGTCAGACTTTCGGGCTTCCGACTACACGTAACGTCTGTCAAAGATCCACTAATGACAGCCGGGACCACAGGCCGAGGCACGGAGGGGTCACGGTATGTAAAGATGGTCACCCATCCGCAGACCAACCGCGGCAAGCGTAGCTTAATCTGATCTATCGACCTGTGCGGCTGTTATTATTTAGCCACGGGCCCGAATAGCTGAATACCGTATTTTAAATGGAGCGACTGTCGTTTTCATTACACGACAATGAGTAACAGCGGCCTTCAGAAGCCATGGTCGACTGAAATATAAATTATAATTTACACATATTAACAGCAATATGTGTTGTCACGGTAATATTTATTATTGTGTTGTGAGTGTTTGTGATTGTTTCAGTCTGCAAGACTGGAATTTATTACCTTAGTAAATCTAAGATATTCGTCAGAATAGAACACAGGGTTATATTAAATTAGTTAGCCAAACTCCGCAGATGTGAGATGGTATCGATAACTGAACACTACACTTTTCACTCATTCTGTTACATTTAGAAGTGTTTTTTTTTAAACGGTTTTAAAAACAGTGTTAAAAACACTTATTACGGTTTACAGTTTGAGTCCCTGCTAATAGACACGCACGCACAAGGCAGCAGGCATCGAGGTAAACCCCCAAGCAGGCCGCTATGTATCGCAGCGAGGCATCCTTCGGAATGTGCGTACGTGTCTAAAGCCGGGTATCCACTATGTTCGCGAACCTCTTGCGCACCGCACTCCTGCAACTGCTCCACATAGTGGATACGTTCGCGCTCCTGGAGAGTGCTATGCTCCGGCTTAATAGCATGCATTTGTTTTAAATGGAGGTGACATCGAGGGAGCGAGCTAAACCGCGAGCGCGAGGTATCGCACTGAGGCATCTTCGGCACGTAATTACCCTAAGTTTTCACGTTGGGATTATTACAGAACAGATCAGCGCTTGATTTTTTTATCACTTCGAGAGCTCTTCGAGTTACTTCCTCTCCAAACAGTTAATAGCGTCAGATAAGACACGGCTGATTGACACACTTTTCAAGCACCGATTACAAGAATTACTGTTATCAGTACTTAACATAACAGTAATAGTTTGTATGTGTTTCAAGCAGGCGTATCTTTGAGTGGTTCCTCAAAGGGAGGAGTGGATGGATGACGGTTCGAGAGTTTTTGAAGACGTAATTATCGCCTTTATTGTTGTGAACATAAGACTTTTGATCGCATATCTTCTTTTTCTTCTTAGCGTGTCGATGACAAACTTGCTCGCAGAACAGATGGCCGATGGGGCCGAAAGGTTCTGGAGTGGCGACCGCGTACCGGAAGACGTAGCGTTGGAAGGCCTCCCACAAGGTGGACCGACGACCTTGTGAAGGCCGCAGGAACCCGTTGGATGCGGGAAGCACAGGACCACAAGTGGAGGTGCTTGGGGGAGGCCTATGCCCAGCAGTGGACGTCTTTCGGCTGAAATGATGATGATGAAATGTGTCGATGACAAAAATATCGTATTTTTTTTCTTAAATTTGTTTGGCCCAAAAGTCAGTCACGCGGATAGCATTCGCTGACACATCAATTAGGTCCTCACGTCTGTAGGTGACAGGGCGGTGCAAAATGGGAGGTGTGCAATTGTCTATGGAGAAACACCGCAAACACACCAGGGGTGTGAGCCTTTCATGGACCCCCACTTGTGGGGGTTGTCCTTGCTGCGGCCTACTTGGGTACGAAGTCTATAACGTCGTTGTAAAACCAAAACCTGCTATGTGCAAAAAGTATACTTTTGAGATATTGACAAAAGAAGTTTTGACAAAGTTTTAGCTGCTGCACATAGCACATTTTATTCCGAGGCCATAGTTCCACAACTAGTGGTCATAAGCACATAGCAGTTGTTTTATATGAGAAATAAGGCAGTGACCTATAAGCTGTGGTCAAAATCTTGAAACCTCAAAAAACGGCACAGCAGATTTTGGTTTGACGACGACGATAAGGGGCTTACAGGACCTAAACACAAAAAACGCAAGTTTTAATAATAATAATAATAACTTTATTGATACTAAATACCTTCGTTACAATAAGTAGTACATGTAGTTAACAAAGAACAATTGGTTGTAAAAAGGTGTCTGGAATGGTGGAAACCCTGCCTCCTAAACTAGGGGAAACCTGTGCCTTAGGAGACAGTGTTCTACTGTTGCTTCGTGCTCAAATAGTCCTTTTCATCGCACCTTGATTGTAGTTTTAGAAACAATAAAAGTAAATGATCGAATACAGTAAACAAAATCAAAAAAAATATATGATATTCTTCAGGATATGTGCTAGGTAGATACTAGATAGTGTTTTGAAAACATAATACAACTAATTTGATACGATAGAAAAAAATCATGAAGATACCTCTAAAAACTTTCTTTTTACAATAAAAACCATACTTAATATACATACAATCATTCTGATTTTTTGTCAGATTATTCTACTAGCAACGTACTAAAACACTAGTGTTTTAATTTTTTAGTCCAAACTAAAGATTTTTTTGTTAACAGATAATTGCTTATTATTTTGCAATAATTTACCAGGGTTGTGACATAGCGCTTCTCTTTCTTTTCTATGCAGTCCGACAAAGACCGCGCTTTAGGTCATGTATTCGCCTTAAGGTTTTCCAAGTAGGCCACGGTAACTTATGCCCGGATGAGAGACTCTGATGGTTTAATGAAGAAATCAGGAGGTTTAAAAATGGGCATGAGAATGATGAAGGGCACTTAGGAGTGGCACACTCAAGTAAATAAGACATCGTCTTGGTATGGGCAGAGTCGATTATGGTTCATATTTCCAAATTATGATTGCAGTTATTTGGGAAATTTTTCGTTGTAATGCTGCCACCAATTGTCTTTGTGGTGCCGAACTTAAAGAATAGCGCCAACCCTTACTTCCCGTGGGTGTCGTAAAAGGCGACTAAGGGTCTTACCGGAGAATGGGCAGCAGCGTTCTCTATGCATTCCACCATCATACCATACTGCGATCGCCAACCCGCCTGCCAAGCGTGGCGATTATGGCAAACCCCCCCAAAATTGGGGGAGGCCTATGTCCAGCAGAGGACGTCTATCGGCTGAAATGATGAATGCTGCCATCATTCCTAGGCGCAGCATGGGTAGTAACAAGGTGGCCCGACGACTCTGTTAGGGTCGCGGTAATTCGCTGGTTGCTTGGGGGAGGCCTATGTCAATTCAATTCAATCTTTATTGCATTGCATCCATAATGTACACAGGTGGTAAGTATAAATAATAATAATAATAAAACAGTAGAATCAATTATGGACCCTGTCGGGCACAGCAAACATTTTTATAGGTAGGAGAGAGGAAGAGCGCTTTTATGGTTTTCCTTATTATTCAAATTTTTATTTGTTTTTGATAATAGTATTTGTTTTTATATAATATTTATTACCCATTTATTTATTCTCAGAATATGATTTGTGTAAGTCAATCTATTTATTGTTATTTTTTGCGTTAAGTAGTTATATATATATTTAAATTATTGTTTAATATGTTTATATATTAAAACTCTCTGTAGATATTCGTGTAGTAACATTTATTTATTAAGAATTTTTTAAATTTATTTAATAATAATTTATAATTTGTTTATTTAATTAATAATAATGTCCTGCAAAGGAAGTTTCCTAATGACGATCTTTGAGAACAAATGTCAAAACCAACTCAGAGGGCTTTTTAAAGAAGTTTTATGTCTAACAACGAGATTATAATTATGAAGATGATCCACTTACCTAACATAAGAGAATGATTAATGACGCCTCCGAAGCAGTAAGCCACCAGCAGCATCATCGGCCAGCTGAGCTGTGTCACGAACGGCAGAGAGATGATCTGCACCAGCACCATCGCAGTCACCACCCACTTGAAGTTAGGGTCGTAGCCGAAGAGCTTCTTAATTTGTGGGTATTTCTCTGTGGACAAAATATGATAAGGATTAGAGAAACGGTAACCAGAAGCATTAACATGAAGCAAAAGAGGTATGTAAGGATTACGATCCTTACATTCTTCTTTTGCTTCGTTTATGTTAACAGTTGATTCTGCCTACTCCTTCTCCCATGGTAAGTCCGTCAACGAAGACACGGGTCCGTCCGAAAGTAGGTAATCCAACAAAACAAGTGCACGAATTCAATTTTTCGAACGGGCATATACATAAATCGCGAGAACTGTCAAATCGTGTTATCATTCATTCTTATCCGAACTAATCAATTAACGTCCCAACTACGGGTTTTGTGCTTAAAGAAAGTGAACAAAGAAAAGAAAGAAAGAAAAGAAAGAAAGAAAATAAATTTATTTAGCACAGAATAAAAGACAATACACCAGACCCATACATCAGATAAAAACGAAAAATAAAGATCAAATAAAAAGTGTAATGTCCGATGTAAGAAATTAGACTAGACCTCTCCTTTAGACTAGAGTCTAGACCTCTAGACTTACTTAGGGAGGAGACTCACTAAGTTCCGAAAGGTGATTTAATTCATCATTACATCCAAAATACATTGAGGTTATACAAGCGGCCGTGCACATTCCTCGTCTGTTCGAATCTCGATAGCTATATTCGCACGCACACACGCACTTGTATACAATAGAAAGAGATAAAGAGAGAGAGCGAGTGGCATGGAGGAAGGGTTACTATCTCAGGATTTGTCCTGAGATGTCAGGATTTTTAAACTCTTCTCAGGATTACGGCCGGATTTTGTAAATCTCAGGATTTTCAGAATTTTCAATAAAATAGAGTAGATTTTTTAGATCTTTTTATTAAAAAGGTACAGAACAGAAAATAATTTTGTTTACACATAGTGACTAATTAAAAAAACAACTTTGGTCATGATAATTGCACAAATAAAATCAACACTTATTTATCTATGAAACTTTCAACTACTTATCAGTTTTGTCATATTTGTTTTGCAATGACAACCTTACAGGAGGGGTGGAACGCATTCGCGCCCAACGAGTGGTCATGACCTCCGAGAATGGAGATCCTCAGTGCACAAAATTATTAAGTAATAATATGTTTGCACATTACGTTTGAAAAAAAAACTGAAATAGCGACAAATTCTCAGGGTTTTTTAAGGAAATCAGGCGTTTTCTCCGGACTTTTTAAAATTTTTCATCTGGTAACCCTACATGGAGGAGGCATAACGCTTTTTCCTTTTGGTACCAGTGAACACCTACCGCAATCCGCGGTAAGGAACGTTCCAAAAAAAACCAAAGAAGATCAAATTGAGTTGTTATTTATTGGCAAGCCCCTGTACAAAACTGTTATAATAATTGTGAAATTTTATTTGATGTGGAATGTATTTTACCTGAAGGTATAATTTTTTTACTGGGTGCTGTTACGGCTGTATTTTACGATTTACATAATCTTCATTTACCGATAACGTGAAAATACCATACTAAGAGTACATATATAGGCTTTTTTTTAATATCGCCTTTGGAACTTAAACTCAAACCATTTATCGATTACATTCTAATATAATAAAGCTAGTTTGTTTTTATGTTTTTTTGAACGCTAATCTGGACAAGACTGAACACTTTAGAATTATCAGTCTGTCAGAAAGATGAAGCTAGTTACCCACTCCAAAGCGTAGTAGATTTCTATGGAGAAGAACAGGGAAGAACTACGGAAACTCTTTTAAATCAAAATATTGTTACAAAATAATGGTTATGTTACCGGCCAAACCCGATTTTAGGATGAACTAGTTTCGCCTAGGCATTAGTTCATTCGCTCGCTCTTGCATCCTATGTAGACGGAGCCCCGCTTCGCGGGGCTCCTATTTCTGTGTAAAGGGTTTAAAGTAACCTAACCAAACCTAACCTCGGGGTGCCCTTCGCTCGCTCTTGCATCCTACGTCGCAGGTGAACTGGTTTGGCCTAGGCGAAACTAGTTCATCCTAAAATCGGGTTTGGCCGGTAACAGTTACATCATTCATGTTGAATGTGAGCACGATGTAGAAAAAACGTTAAAACGCACGTTAAAAACGTTATCTATGATAAATAATAATACATCACAATGCTCGTTAAAAATCTCCGTAATCAAAATATCACACTAATACTATGTATGAAGGCGAAAGTTTGTGAGTGTGTTTGATGTTTGTTACTTCTTCACGCACAAACGGCTGGATCAATTTTGATTAAAATTTGGTATGGAGGTAGCTGACACCCTGGATTAACACATAGGTTACTTTTTATCCCGATATTCCCACGGGATCAAAACTTATGCGGGTGAAACCGTGGGGCGTTGCTAGTTTAAAATAAAACATAACAACACAAACGAAAATTAAAATACGCCGTGACAGCTAAGAGATTAGCAGTCCCTATTGACTGGATTATGACGTATGGATCAGCACCATTCAGCTCAACCATTTTGAAGGGAACATGAAGCATTTGAAGAATGGTACACTCCTGTATACTGATGACCACCATTTTGTAATGGCTATCAAGTACTTAATGATAGTTAATGTACTTCAATCGAATGTTTAACAAAAACAAGGGCGTTCAAATTGAAGAACACTCGTGTTGAAACGTGAAAACACTTGGTTTATAAATACAACAGTTTTGTATTAGGCGAGAGGCGACATCGAAGGGGTGCGGTGCTGTTATGTAATTGAGCTAGTTACAGCCCGATTCAAAGGGCTTTGAAGATCCCTGGCATACCTACCGGTCCGCCATTTTGTGTTTTCATAACGTTATTATATCGTTATACTAGTAACGATATATTGATCATATCGTTAGTGAACAGTTTAAGATTTCGTTCCGTTTGTCAGTATCGTCATAGCCAAGGTTACGATCCTGGTGGAACGGTACAAATTATCGGTACTGGTACTACTCGTAACGTATTTTGAGTAACGTTTCTAGTTCCTGCTCTCTATTACTTTTACTGACAAGACAGAGAGACACAGACTGTAGGTACAGGTTCACTCAAGTCTGTGTGGTTCTTTCCTCAAAAGTCCATCTCAGACACTAATCTTCATGGTCCTCGTATGACTGGACCAAGATTATGTCTTGTCTGAACTTTAAAAGTTAATACCTTTTTACATTTTTTTAAGTGTTAATACCTAATTGAATAGTATTAGGAGGTATATTCAAGGTCATAGAAATAAAACTAAAAGATTCGGCTTTACTCCGTGACTGTACTAATGATGAAATTAGGCAGTGGGTCCAGTCGACGTATTCAAAATTTGATTACGTCAACTGGACCCGCGGGTCCTGTTGACCAAAGACTCAGAAGCCCAAAACAAACTCAGAGGTTTGTTTCAGTGTATCTTCTCGGAGTAGTAGGATAGTCATGCTGACCGTATTTCGGCCATGGAAAGCTCAAAATCCGGTGCTTTTGATAACCGTCCCGTAAACACCCATAAACACCCAGAAAATTGGGTGTTTATCAAAGCACCGGGTTTAAACCCGGAGGGATTGCCCATCTATACCAACAGGGACTAGCCTTCGGCGCGGGAGATATAAAAAACTGGCCAAGTGCGAGTCGGACTCGCACACGAAGGGTTCCGTACCACAAGACAAAAACGCCGAAAAAAACATGTTTGTTGTATGGGAGCCCCCCTTAAATATTTATTTTATTTTATTATTATTATTTATTATTAAAGTTAAAATACAACTGAGTATTTCGTGAATATTTCAAGTGCCTACCTGTTGCCATTTTTGATATCGAGCAAAAAAGGGCAAAAAAATCGCGTTTGTTGTATGGGAGCCCCCCTTAAATATTTAATTTATTTTGTTTTTAGTATTTGTTGTTATAGCGGCAACAGAAATACATAATTTGTGAAAATTTCAACTGTCTAGCTATCGCGGTTCTTGAGATACAGCCTGGTGACAGACAGACAGACAGACGGACAGACGGACAGACGGACAGACGGCCAAACGGACAGACGGACAGACAGCGAATTCTTAGTAATAGGGTTCCGTTTTTATACGGAACCCTAAAAAGAGCAAAAGTGTGTGCGCAGACACAGGTGCACTCTCATTGTCCGATGGACGACGACGGGACGGCAATCCAACGTCCAAAGTCCTGCGTCTGATCTCTGGAGAGAGATCAGGCGCAGGACCAACGGCTTAACGTGTATTCCGAGGCACGGTAGCAGGTAGTGTCACACCGCCAACTTCCAAACTCCGGACTGTTACTAAGAAATTCCTAATGCAAAAACACAATAACATTATTCCCGACCTGGGAATCGCACCTGGGGTCCTGCCCCACGCTCACCAGTCGCGCTTGCGACCACGAGATCAACGTTGTAGTTCAGTCAGAGCAGTGAAGTATACCGACCCCATCTAGTTTTAAAACATCAAACATTATTAAATTTTGATGAATAAGAGTGATTTTTAAATCTATTGTGAGACATAATCATTCATCATTTGTCTCGTAGAGAAACCTCAAGCATAGCTCATCATCCTCATCTGCCAATCCTTTTCCCAACTTTGTTAGGGTCGGCTTCCTGTCTAACCGGATGCAGCTGAATACCAGTATTTTACATGGAGCGACTGCCTATCTGACCTCCACAACCCACTGATTCGGTAATACGATGTTACCCCTTGACTTGACTGGATGTCAGACTTTTGGGCTTCTGAATACCCGTAACGACTGTCAAAGATCCACGAATGACAGCCGGGACCAACGGCTTAACGTGCTTTCCGAGGCACGGAGGGGTCACGGTATGTAAAGATGGTCACCCATCCACAGACCAACCGCGGCAAGCGTAGCTTAACCTGATCGATCGACCTGTGCAGCTGTTATTATTTAGCTCATCCAGGCCAAAATTAATTTATGACGGGTGAAAGTGTTTTTAAAACCTACTTTGAGACTTGTATCATTCATCATTCGTCTCGTAGAGAAACCTCAAGCATAGCTCATCAGTCTAACAATACTAATTGTTTTACTAGTTACTTCATTAGTTACTATATACCCTCTAACAGCTTTAATTGTTGTTAATAACACTTGACTGGTCTTCATTTGCCAGACCGTATGTAGCAGGGTCTAAGGAACTTTGTGATGTCTTGGTAAAAAGAAACTTGCCCTATGGTGATGTAAATAAATCCTAGAAATAGCAGTTTTATAATTTTTATTTTACGAGGACCGAGTGTAAAAAGCTACCTATTTATTTAGTTATTGACGGGAATGTCACCACAGATAAACTATAAACTAGTCATAACGTCACCATGACATTGACAGCGAACCAATGATATTCTAATAAACAGATATGTTATACACTTACAAAACAACAGAAAAAAGTGTTCCGCGCCGAGAGGCAGCACACATACACACTTTTCATTCATTTTACATTTTCACTACAAGTAAAAAGGATAGCTTGATAAAACCAATAAGAAAAAAAGTGACAGCTAGATGTTGTCAATTGCGCGTGAATGTAAACAAACATTATTCGGGCTACCAATCACCGCACGTTGGCATCATAGACTAACAAATTAACTAGCCAGAAAGTACAAACCGCGTGTACAGAATTTGTAGTCGGGATTTGTACCTATGCAACGAATAAACACTATTAAAAGGTAGGTAGATGAAAAATAAAACACGTTTTAAAAAGAAAGAAATAAAATTGTAAAAAACATTTTTACAAAAAAAAAACAACCGACTTCCAAAAAAAACACTACAAATTGAAAAATAACTTTAATTTCGGAAGTCGGTGTCTTTGGTTCCGCGTTTTCGTTTATTGACACCGACTTCCGAAATTAAAGTTATTTTTCAATTTGTAGTGTTTTTTTTGGAAGTCGGTTGTTTTTTTTTTGTAAAAATGTTTTTATTTTTCACTTTTTAGTGGGTCAGTTTGTAATTTATCTAAGTTACAAAAGCCTAATGCCAACTGTTCATCACCTTTTACAAAATATTGCTTTTCCCGATGCTGGGACGTTAATTGTTGAGGAGTTCTCCCGGTAAGAACCAGGAGATCCTCAACAATCACTCGCAATACGCATTGTGACGAGCATAAATTGCTTAGCAACCATATTAAAGTAATCGAATCGCAACCCGTGAAATATTTGTCAGTGAGTAGTTCCGATGGCCATCTGTGATCTTCATCATCAGCTCCACTTTACCAAGTGATGATTTTCGAGAGCAATAGCTCAAGTTACTTTAAAAAATATCCAAATCGCTGTAGCTTTGCCTATAAAATTTGAGGGTTGCCCTCGATTTCCATGGAATCCTTCATCAGATTCCAACTTGATGATAATGGGACCACCTCGAGAGTATACCCTTTCAAATAAAAAAAGAACTTTTGGAATCGGTCCAGCCGTCTTCGAGTAATCGGTGAACATACACAAGGTAGCTACTGTAATCTGTTGAGGAGTTCCCTTAACTGTCCTTCGTCTTCATCATCAGACCCCTAATGACAGTCGCAACCCATCTAGGTGTAAAGTTCACATCAATACAAATTAATCAAGCCCAAACACAAGGTAACTGCTGTAAATCGTTGAGGAGTCCCCTCGACTGTCTTTCGGCTCCATCATCAGATCGACTCCAGGCCTTCATCAAATTGTAGTGCTTTAAAATACTTAATGAAAAAATTAACAAACGCACTAGTCGCTCCTACGACTTTCGAAAGCTCCCCTCGATTTCACTGGGATGCCATCATCAGATCCTGGTTTCCTTATCATGGGACCACCCTTGGCATATCCCCATTCCAACAAAAAAAGAATAATCAAAATCGGTTCATAAACGACGAAGTTATCCGCGAACACACATAAAAAAAAAAAAAAAAAAACATATATACGGTCGAATTGAGAAACCTCCTCCTTTTGAAGAAGTCGGTTAAAAAATAATCATACACCTTCGAAAAGATTTAATTTTAATCAATGGTAGGTTTATTTTAACACTATCTGTGACATACTATGGTAACGATAAGCTATTAATATTTTCTTTTCCTACATATTATGACATGTTTAATTTATAATTAAATATATCAAACAAAATTATAAAGAAAATTTATTAAAAGGGAAACTAGAACTCTGCTGTAAAGATGACTTTACTGCCTAATATTCGCATCTGTACTTTTATTCTATGTCCGGAGTGCTCGCATCCTTGTCGTTCTTACGACAAAAAATGTATTTTCCATCTCTTTCTTTTTCCTAACCTCCAAATATCAGAATATTAGGAAAATAATTGAAATATATTAATAAATCGAAGTATAATGTGTACTTTCGTGTGGTATGAGATTCCTTGTGTTTTATTAACTTTGGTATCATAATTGGTACACTTTCTAAATACACAAAATGGCATTTTGGATGGTAATTACGTAGCTGCGCGCACCGTCTCACTCGTAGACGTGCGTGACACAGACTAAAGGCAATACGTCCTAATTAGGACGTTTTCTAGTCTTCACAATTTGCGCGCTCATAACATATCTGTTTACTAAAATATCATTGCAGCGAACACAATGTTGCAAGAATAAAAAATTATTATAACAACACATAAAAATATGTTGTCACTTTGAAGGCATTATAAGGCCTGAACAGTCCCCAATTAAGGTTTGCTATGACTTTTGGCATTCCTGAGGGAAACTTAAGATTTTTTACGGTATATACAGGAAAAGTTTTTAACCAGTGCGCAAATTTTGACATAATAAACTTGAATATATTTTAATAAACACGTATTTTTTGTTTTGATATGTTTCAATAGTAAAAAATTAAGTTAACGCTTACGAGACTTGTTTACTCAGAAATTTATTTTATGGACTTCGCTTGCCAGTCCGTCGACCGGTCGCCCGATTCACGCCGCGCGTCGACCGGTCGCCTGACGCGCCAGCTGCTATCAGAAGTACTCACGCGCGCTCGCTCTATGCGACGGCGGATTATTGACCCCAGTTTAGCGCTACAATTTTTTAAGTTTAGACTGTAAAGTTATTTGTAAACGTAATTTTTCGTAAATTCCAATTTATCCTTCATACTTTCATGGGCTTAGGACCATCAAAATGCAGAAAATAAATCATAATAAGTAAGAAAGTAATACGTTTTAGTCCATTCAAAATAAAACATTTAGGTATGATAGGTACTTAGACATGATACAATTTGCGTCAATGTCTAATCAAAGAGAACCTAAGACACTAAGATTGTTTATAATTTCTTCTTACCTCTACATTTTATTAATCCCAATCATTTTAGGTATTGTTCGAAGTGACCTCCTCCTTTTTCAAGGCATAAACGTGCACGTTTAAATAAGTAAGCATTTAGTTTGTTTAGGACACTAACACCACTTTTTACTTCATTGAAAGCGTTAATTATTTTTTCTTTCAAGTCATCTAGGCTCTGAGCCTCTTCTACATACACGCCGGCATTTCACTTGTTTCATACACCTTGGTTTGCTGCTAAAATTGTCCTCTCATTAGGGACCGTGGGATTGAGGATCCCTTGGGCTCGCTTACGAGGTACGCTCTCCCTTTCGTATCTTCTTCGTGCTGCTCGTAAATTTTCATTGCTTAACAAATACACTCGCACCATTTCATAATACTCGCGGTGAGTAAAATGAGACATTGTCACTACGCTAGTCTAGTACGCGGCACGCGCGCAGGGACGGCGAAGGGACATCCGACCTCCGCTTCCGCAAGTGACGTACTGCATGTGCATGCGTTTTGTTTATCCAACGCCGGCGCCGCGCCGCATGCCCCCGTACCCCCGTCTCGTGCGCCGTGGTCCAGCGGCCGGCGGTCGGCCTTCGCGTTTTCATTCATGCTCATTCATAGTATTACTATTAAATTATATCCATGTCTTGCTTATTTCAAATTGGGAAAAAGTGGAAAAATGAAAAAAAAAAAAGTCTACTAAAAATGGAAATGTGTTCTATTGCTTACACTGAGCCACTAAAAAAAATTTGCGCACTGGTTAAAAACTCTTCCTGTATTATTTATTTTGAGAGCAGAGTTAGCGTAAAGGTAACCACCTAACCACCCTGTCTTACAAGATGTAGGTCCAGGTCTTGTAAGAACTGCCCCGTGGCGTGGGGTCATATTTATACTGTGGTGAGGCGGTGGAGTGTGCGTGTGTGGGACTGCCCCATTGGGCTCGTGGTCGCAAGCGCGACTGCTTGAACGTCGGTCGGGGGTCCTGGGTTTGATTCCCGAATCGGGGGGTGTTATTGGGTTTTTCCATTAGGAATTTCTTAATAACGGCCCTGAGTTTGGAAGTTGGCGGTGTTAATACCCCCGTGTCTCGGCAAGCACGTTAAGCCGTTGGTCTTGCGCCTGTTCTCTTTTCGATAGTGTCGGACTATGAGGAGGGGGTGTGAGGCAATTGCAGTCGTCAACGCATGTCGACGGCGGACGTGGACGGGTGTCGTCGGCTGCAATTCCCTCTGCCGTTAATGCATTTCGCTCATGTGTATGTACACTTACTGATCTCATCCAGCAAGTTACCTTTCAGGGGACAAAAATGCACGACAGTCCTACTTGAAAATGTATTGTATTACCTTGCAGGCATACTAACAACCTTCAGAATTTTTTGCCTATTGTTTTCGTCACATAAACTGTACTTTCCGATAAGATTAGAATAATTACCGTAATAATATTTAATGACTAATTGTAATAATCTGCTCACCTACCTACGTGGTGTAGACTGCGTGTGTAAGATTAACGATAATCTGCCTTCATCGGATATCTGGTCTACATGATCTACATCAGGCCAAATCGGTTAACGATCATTTGAGTCATTGTGCAGACGCCAGCTCACCAAGCTACCCAAAACTGTCAAATTTTCCCAATCAATTTTGAACCTTGTGCTATAGCGATAAAGTTGAAAATCTATTAAAGAAATTTGACAGATTGTAAAGAAAGAAACGTGTCATATCAACGTTTATACATTTTGTAGTTGTTAAGGATAAAAAAAGCTGGATGAGAAGGATAAAAAAACACTGTCTTTTTTATTGCTGAATGAGCCCGCTCTTGACCTCGATCACGCCTGCTGGAAAGCGATGGATGAGGTCATGATGAAACGAGCCTGCCCAGAAGATGCTTAAGGGGGAAGCGCTAAGGTAGCCCGCGAAATTCAAACTTTCTTACGTTTTTTGCAATTTGCTGGTCAATATTAAGTTGTAACTTGATTAAAATATGATTCGCGGTCGTAACAAATATGTATTTACAGAATTATAATCATTACAATCAGTAATACAACTTGTTAAGTTAGTACAATCCCCAAAGGTCAAGATTTCATGAAATAGTCATTCTTGGGGATTACTTGGTCTCAGAGAGTTTTGTTGATGACTTTAATGATTATAATTCTGTAAATACATATCTGTTACGGCCGCGAATCATATTTTAATCAACGTACAACTTAATACTGACCAGCAAATTGCAAAAAACGTAAAAAAAATTGAATTTCGCGGGCTACCCTGGCGCTTTCGCCTTAAGCACTGGAACTCCCACGCATCGACGAAACAGCAGGCTGCTTGACGCCGGACTCCGGTGGGAGTATGGTCGCAAACCTACAAATGTGTACGTACTTGATCTGTTTTTTTTTTTTCTTACCATCTGTCGCAAATCTGAATATTGGCACGATTATATTTAATATTTAGTCGTAAGATAGGATATGTAATTTTATTTGGGTCTTCTACTGCCCCCCTTAAAGTCTGAAACGTCCACGAGAGGGGGCGTTAGCTCCCACATTGAGAACCTAAAACCTAGTATGTACTATAGATGTTCACGTGTGTAATGAATGGCCATCATTTTCAGCTATTACTAAAACACTCATACAGGAAAACAAACGACCAAGGTTGTGGCTAAGTAGGTATCAAGCAGGTGTGAATGAATGATTCATATTTTCAGACAAATAATACTTCAACCCAACCTGATGATAAGGTTATCAAAAGCATTCGATTAGGATTGCCATAATACACACTATCAGTCTTTTTCCTCAATAAAAAGATAAGCCGTACTGCAGTGGTAAGAATTATGCATTATTGCCGCATCAATTATGTACCTAAATGAATGAGTCATTTATGCGAGATAACTGTTTATCATTTTCTGTCCGTCTAGTATCATCATCAGCACAGCACTACGTTCACTTCATACAGTGGTATCGTTTAACTTTAAAAAACCCACCGTACCACCAGGGGTACGGCCAGGGGTACGGTGGGTCTGCAGTGAAATTTGGCAAGAGGCCATAATGTCATGTAGGACAAGTAAAGAAAAAATCCGAAAGCCTACTTGTACGGCACCCTCGGTGCGCGAGTCCGACTCGCACTTGACGGGTTTTTTTTCCGTAGTTGGGGTTTTTAGCCGACAAAAAAACGGAGGAGGTTCTCAAGTCGACGCGTATATATATTTTTTTTGAGCTATAAAACTTATCAGCCTGTAAGATTATTTATTCCCAAAGATATTATCGTCATCAATTAATTACTCAATGTCTCATAATATCGATGTTCATATTCCAATCCAGATAATTCTAAAGGAAATAGGTTTTTAATGTCATAATTTTCTTTGGAAAACATCTGTACCCATATTAATTTATTATGTAGATTGGTCTTCCATTTAAAATTATTACGTATCATTTTCAAGCGACTTCAAAAAAAGAGGGAGGTTCTCAGTTCGTCGGAACTTTTTTTTAAAATGTATTTTCCCCGATTTCTCGGAGATGGCTAGACCGATTTCAATCATTCTTTTTTTTGTTTGAAAGGGTATACTTTCCAGGTAGTTCCATTGTCATCAGGTAAGGATCTGATGATGGGATCCTGGAGAAATCGAAGGAACTCTTCAAATATTATAGCAATTTGGGTATTTTTTATAGTAACTCGTGCATTTGCTCTCGAAAAGCACCATTTGGTGAAGTGGAACTGATGAGAAGACCACAGATGGCCACCGGAACTACTCAATAATAAGTATTTCACAGTTTACGATTCGATTACCTACTTTAATATGGTAAGCAAGTTAAGCTCGTCACAATGCGAATGGTGAAATGGAGCTGATGGTGAAATACCAGGAGAACTCCTCAACAATTAACGTCCCTGCATCGGGAAAAGCAATATTTTGTAAAAGACGATGAGCAACTTGACATTAGGCTATAGCAACTTAGATAAATTATAAATAGACCCACTAAAAAGCGAAATAAAAACTTAAAAAAAAACGACTTCCTTAAAAACACTACAAAGTGAAAAATAACTTTTATTTCGGATGTCGGTGGCAAAAAACTAAAATACAGATCCAAAGAAACCGACTTCCGAAATTAAAGTTAATAGGTAATACGGGCTGGTTTCCGCAACTCCACGTAAATGCGCGTATTTTGCGTACGGGAATTAAAGGTATTTTTCACTTTGTAATGTTTTTCTTGGAAGTCGGTTTTTTTTTTGTTAAAAAGTTTATTTAATCTTTGACAGTCGTTACGGGTCGTCAGAACCCCGACAGTCTTACCGAGGGGTATCGTATTACCCAGTAACTGTTCTGGGTTATGGAGGTCAGATAGGCAGTCGCTCCATGTAAAATACTGACATTCAGGTGCATCCGGTTAGACTGGAAGCCGACCCCAACAGATTTGGGAAAAGGATAGGTAGATGGTGATAGATTAAAATGTAATTTAGAAAATGCCCAAGGCATATGTACAGTTTTTACATGTGCCTAAGCTCATTCCAAAGCTTAATGTGTCATTAACATTATTAACGCCCGGGCACTGTACCGACGCCAGCACATAAAGCTATCCGAAACTTTCAAATTTTCCCAATCAACTTTGAACCTTATGCTTTAGCGTTAAAGTTGAAAATCTATTAAAGAAATTTGACACATTGTAGTAGCTTGATGTGCTGATGTCTGTACATTACTCCTAGGCAATAATAAGGAGGTACTAATTAGGTTGGTATCTGTAACGAGTTTATAAAAGACTATTAGACGCAGTTAGTAGACAATGGTTAATTTCTTAGACAAAGAAAAGTATAGACGGCGGGTAGCTCCATTTCATTTCCACAAGAAAGGGATAAAGTATTGAGTTATTATAAGTAACAGAAAAGGATAAAGCTATACTATTTCCGTCTCTCAGTGCGTGCCAGTTTTTTCAAGACAGCTACTCATGTAGCCTATGTTAGTTAAGTTAGTTTTTTGTCTCATGTGTGGCCACGCTACCCGATGCTCTATAGCTTTCTTACTCTAAGGTTAATTTAAACATTTGAAGCGCAAAGTTGTGATAACACTGACAGTGGGGCTGTTTGTAAATACATTGGCTATAATAGTAAGTGGTCACCGCTGCCTATGGACATTGGACATCTGAATGACCAGAAGGCTAATTCCCCGTATTTAAAAACTTTCATAATCTAGTCGAAATCTCATCTCATCTTTTGATGCTAATCGATCCTGTTTCTTATAAGGATCAGAAAACTTTATTGGACCAACTGAGTGTGAGTACCAGAAAAGTTCGCAAAATTCGCAAAATAACTATGTAAGAATAAGTAGTCTCTAGTAGTAGTGTGTGAGTGCAGTGAGTGTGTAGTAGTAGTGTAGTGTATGTAGTCTGTATATATGTGTGTAGTGTATGTGTCTATGTAGTTACGTGCCTCCATTACACCGGCCCCCATACCCTTTGAAACCAGAACCACAGAATAAATAGTACACCAGAACACAGTAACGCTGCTTGGCGCCAGAAATAAGTATGGTGGTAGTACGTTCCCAGACGAGCACCTTCACAAAGAGCTCTGCTACTGCCAAACTACTAGTAGGGTCTTGCTCATGGCCTATAGGAAGCCTTTATAATAGACAAAAGATATTTCTATGTCATACTTCAGCAGTCGATGTGATAATAGGCTTATAAATCTTCTTCTTCCTGACCTAGTCTCATGTTATTTGGAGTTGGCGCAAATCGTTTTTAGGGTTCCGTTGCCAAATGGCAAAAAACGGAACCCTTATAGATTCGTCATGTCTGTCTGTCTGTCCGTCCGTATGTCACAGCCACTTATTTCAGAAACTATAAGAACTATACTGTTGAAACTTGGTAAGTGGATGTATTCTGTAAACCGCATTAAGATTTTCACACAAAAATAGAAAAAACAATAAATTTTGGGGTGTCCCCCCCCCTGTAACTTCTAAAATAAGATAATGATAAAACTAAAAAAAAATATATGATGTACATTACCACATAAACTTCCACCGAAAATTGGTTTGAACGAGATCTAGTAAGTATTTTTTTTAATACGTTATAAATCGTAAACCGTAATTTACCTTTCATTCAATCAACTCAAATAAAAAAACATTTAATTTCATAAACATAAACCTTATGCATAAACCCGGATGTTACGAAACCCTCGGTGCGCGAGTCCAACTCGCACTTGGCCAGTTTTTATCTTACATTATCTCCCGTCAACAGTCACGCTATCATTCACTCCCTTCACTTTTATATCCTCACACAATCCATCCATCTTTTCTGTGGTCTACCTCTCCTTCTCCATCAATCAGCATTTATATATTCATTACTCTTTAAGGCACATGCGTTTCCTCTCTCCTCAACACATGCCCATACCTAGCCAAACGAATTCCTCTCAACATTTCCGTCACTGGCGCCACATTCAATCTTCCCTTTACTCATTTCTTACTTTATCCACTTTCGTCACTCCACTCATCCATCCATCTCAACATTTTCATCACCGCTGCATGCAATCTTTTTTCATTTCATCCGTCTTCTTCACGGCTCACATTAAAAAAGATAAAATTTATTAATACTTAACTCGTCACGAGTTGTGAGTGTGACTCACAAGCTAGCAGTATAAGCTAAGCTAGCCCAATGCTATCTCAACGATCACTTTATCTTGCAAAGTTTACTTAGCAAGATAAAGTGACCGACAACCGAGCAACCGAGTGTCTTTGCAAGACATTGACTGTGAGTCAAAACTTGAAATTTACTCACACAAACTAAATCAATTGCATAATACTTTGCCTAAAGTATTATTTTTCTCACAATCCGCCCGTTAGTTAGTAACCAGACCATCATCATCTGTCTACCCTTTACCCAACTATGCTGGGGTCGGCTTCCAGTCTAACTGGATGTAGCTGAATACTAGTACTTTACATGGAGCGATTGCCTAACTGACCTCCAACACCCAGTTACTGGGTAATACGACCCTTGGTAGTTGGTAAGACTGCTTGACAGACTTTCGGGCTTCTGACTACCCGTAACGAATGTCAAAGATCCACGAATGACGGCTTAACGTGCTTTCCGAGACACGCAGGGGTCTGTATGTAAAGATGGTCAACCATCCACAGACCAACTGCGGCAAGCGTAGCTTAACCTGATCGATAGTTAGTAACCAGACCAGTTTCTATAAATAGTTTGATGATTACCAGTTTCAATGCTGGACGATTGACGATAAGCATTAGGTTTCCAATACTGCCTCATTGGCTTAGTGGTAGCTAGCGCCACTGCTGATCAAGTGATAAGCGTATAGAGGTATGAGGAACAGGGTGTAAAGTTCACTCATTCCTCCATAGAAAAGGGAGGATCCTCCGACCAGACGGGAGTCATGTCTGGTGGGCTACTGCCCGACGATTCATGCCGGGTTGTATTGCCAGTTGCGCGGTAAACTTCGCTTGCGAGATGCAGGATTTCGCGTGACGTCAGAATAATGCGTAGTTCGCATGTGGCGAAGCGGTTCGATCCCCGAGTTGGAAAAATGAACTAGGGTTTTTCCGATAGGAAATTCTCAGTAGCACTAGCAGTTCTGGCAATAGTTTTACTAGAAGTCGAAAGGTTCTGAAGTGGCGGACCCCACAAGGTGATCCATAATCAGCCTATAATGTTCCCACTGCTGGGACGCAGGCCTCCTCTCGGTGAGAGGGAGTGGGCCGTAAGCCACCACGCGGGCCCAGTGCGGATTGGCAGATGTCACATGTCTTCGAGTTTTTGGTTCTAGGACATGCCGGTTTGCTCACGATGTTTTCCTTAACCGTTTTGAGAGCAGTGGTGATGAAATAATATATACAAAGTAAAGCTCCTGTCTGGGTTCGAACCTACGACCTACAACTCGTAAGTCGACCACTTGGCCACCACTGCTCTCGCCGCCGAAAAAATCACGTTTGTTGTATGGGAGCCCCCCTTGAATATTTATTTTATTCTGTTTTTAGTACTTATTTGTTGTTATAGCGGCAACAGAAATACATCATCTGTGAAAATTTCAACTGTCTAGCTATCACGGTTCATGAGATACAGCCTGGTGACAGACGGACAGTGGAGTTTTAGCAATAGGGTCCCGTTTTTACCCTTGGGTACGGAACCCTAAAAAAGTCAACTTCTAAGTCATTGTATGAGGAAATGATTCAATAAGCCTGTAATCTTTAATTCTGAAAAATGACTTTAGGTATAAATGTTATATTTAGCAGGAAATACCTATTACGTAATTTTTTATCACAATTCTGTATACTAGTGTTTACTAGTAATAATAACACATATGTATACATTCGATGGGAGGGGACGCCCTAGGAGGACATACCTTATTGGTCACTAGCTTTCGCCCGCGGCTTCGCCCGCGAGGTATGTCGATAAAAACTATCCTATGTCCTTCCCCGGGATGCAATCTATCTCTCTGCCAAATTTTATCGAAATCCGTTCAGTGGTTTAGGCGTGAAAAGGTAAAATACAGACAGACAGAGTTACTTTCGAATCACACTAATATTATAAAGGCGAAAGTTTGTGAGTGTGTGTGTGTGTTTATATGTTTGTTACTTCTTCACGCTCAAACAACTGAACCAATTTTGATAATATTTTGTATGGAGGCAGCTGACACCCCGGATTAACACATAGGCTACTTTTTATCCCGATATTCCCACGGGATCGACACTTATGCGGGTGAAACCGCGGGGCGCAGCTAGTTTATAATATTAGTATGGATGTTCTTCAGAAAGTTCAGGTGCGTAGTACTCGCAACCGGCGTGCGTGTATAATGAGAGGGGCGGTTCTCGCAATTTTAAAAACGTTTATCAGTCAGGGGGCCTAAAAGGGCCACTTTGGAGAATCATAAAAGGATAACATAATGGACACTTAACTGTTAAGTTAATCGTGTCAAATCCCATTGGTGAAGCATTTATCAGTTTTTTTTTTGTCTGTGCTAAAATACCAATCAATCCAATCCCAAACTCTGATTATACCTACGTAAGGCAGTTCTCTATGCATTCCACCATCATACCATACTGCGATCGCCAACCCGCCTGCCAAGCGTGGCGATTATGGCAAACCCCCCCAAAATTGGGGGAGGCCTATGTCCAGCAGTGGACGTCTATCGGCTGAAACGACGAAGGCAGCAAAAAAAAAAAACACGGATTGTCTTCGCCATCTTACGATTCATAATGTTATGCTTTTATGATTCTCCAAAGTGGCCTTTTTAGGCCCCCTGATCTCAGTTCAATCTGTCAAAAATACTTACCTACCTCTGATTTTCGTAACTCTAACCCCGCGTTCCGAATTGCGTCAAAAGCGATTTTATCGCGAATCCGACCAAATTTAATAGTCACAAAATATAAGAACTATTGAGTACTATTTGTGACGTTGCGCGTTGGTCGGATTCGCGATATAATCGCTTTTGACGCAATTCGGAAAGCGGGGTAATTTTCGTAAATTTTTGACATTGATTGTCGCTGACAAAGAATTAATAGGCTAGAATTAATAGTCTAGTTACTGTAAGGTCGCTGAGCTGAGATTGCGATTAGATTTTGAACGTTTTTAGGGTTCCGTACCCAAAGGGTAAAAACGGAACCCTATTACTAAGACTTCGCTGTCTGTCCGTCTGTCTGTCACCAGGCTGTATCTCAAGAACCGCGATAGCTAGACAGTTGAAATTTTCACAAATTATGTATTTCTGTTGCCGCTATAACAACAAATACTAAAAACAAAATAAATTAAATATTTAAGGGGGGCTCCCATACAACAAACGCGATTTTTTTGGCCTTTTTTGCTCGATATCAAAAATGGCAACAGGTAGGCACCTGAAATATTCACAAAATACTCAGTTGTATTTTAACTATAATAATAAATTATAAAATTAAAATAAAATAAATATTTATGGGGGGCTCCCATACAACAAACATGTTTTTTTTTTTTTTGGCTGTTTTGCTTTGTGGTACGGAACCCTTCGTGCGCGAGTCCGACTCGTACTTGGACAGTTTTTTAATTACGGGAATTATTTGCCTTCAGATTTCTGAACGTAAATAAAGCAATACTACGACTATTTCAATCAATCAATCTTCCTAATATATCCCCAACTTTGTTGGAGTCGGCTTCCAGTCCAACCAGATGCAGCTGAATACCAGTATTTTGTATGGAGCGACTGCCTAACCGACCTCCACAACCCAGTAACTGGGAAACATGTAAGAGACTGTGACTTTTAGGTTTATAAGTATTTTTTACCATGTTATGTAAAATTCCAAATGATTTTACTGGTCGAATTTTGAAAATATTTTATGTTAGGCTTAATTGCCAGATATCATTTCAGATCTTTTATTATTTGTTTTTCATGTTTTTTAGACATCTGAATCCAGAGCCTCACTTTTTAATTTTGTCAGTTGATTTTCGAATATTTTTGAATAAAAAAAAATTATAAGACTCAAAATGATCATTGTATTTTATGTACTTATTATAAAAATTTCTTTATACTTAAAAATATATTTGCAAAGCTTTTGAGCCTAACTGTACGTCAGCTACCCTTTTATAGTAATCTGGTACATATTTAAATTAGCTTTTTGATTAAAATGGGGTGGAGTACTTCGAGAACATTTTAATGTTATCGTGGAGTAGAATGAAACCTAATTAAAAATATTATATTTTTCATGGAGTAGTTTGGGAACTCTTTTTGGAGTACTTTGGAAACAACCCGTTAAGGCGTTAACCCTGCTTTCCGAGGCACGGAGGGGTCTCGGTGATAGTCACCCATACATGGACAAGCATAGCTTAACCTAATCGATTAACCTATGCAGCTGTTATTACTTAACCATGAGCCCGTCCCCTCCTTCTCCTATAGATTACAGGAATGTGGTGCCATATTTTTTTTATCAACACAGAACACTGTTAACATTTATTTGCACTGATTGCATGAATGCCTTTTATTGAAAGAACTGTAAATTGTAATTATTTTTATTTTACTACTAGCTGACCTGGCAAACATTGTTTTGCTATACCAACAACCATGGTTGTTGTGCTATACATATAAATTATTTCTAGCTGCCCGGCGCTACTTCGTTCGCGTGACGTCCTACCCCTTGCCCTACCCTACTCCTGCCCTACTCCTACACTACTCCTACCCTAATCCTATCCTACTCTTACCCTACTCCTACACTAATCCTATCCTACTCTTACCCTATTCCTACACTACTCCTACCCTATTCCTACTCTACTCCTATAAGTAAAAAAAAAGATAAAAAGTATCCTATGTCCGTCTCCTGGAGCTACCTCCCCACCAATTTTCTGCCAAATCGGTTCTTGAGTTATAAATAGTGTAACTAACACGACTTTCTTTTATATATTATATAACTTACATAATTTTATTTATCTTAGTTGTGTATGAGTTTTTCAAAGGTATTTCCAGGTCTCCTGTGCATGTCCAAAATAAAACCTTTTTTTTTTTTTTTCTTTGTTTCGTTTTGATGGGACTCACTGGCAGATAGCTGATGTTAGAAGAAGTAATTTAGGCTATAATTTATTTAAAAAAAGAATTAGGGTACCACGCAAAAAAAAACCCACACGGGCGAAGCGTCACTAGTAGACAATAAATCCAAACTAATATTATAAACGCGAAAGTGTGTATGTCTGTTACCTCTTCACGCTTAAACTGCTGAACCGATTTAAATGAAATTTGATATAAAGATAGTTCGAGTCCCGGAAAGGAGTTAGGATAGTTTTTATTCCAATATTCCCATGGGATCGACACTTATGCGGCTGAAACTGCTGGGTGCCGCTAGTACATACATACGTAAAGCATATAATATATCTAATCTAGAGTTGTAGCCACCCACTGTGAAATAGTATGTAAATCACAGAACTGATGAGCTATCATGTTCATGTAAATCGTTGTACTTAGCATACAATAACTTAGGCAGTCCCTAACTGCAGTTAATAATAATAATAATTTAGTTAGGTACAGTCAACAAAAGAGATAAGTATGCAGGAACTAGGATATAGTTAAATTTTAGTAACTCAGAGTAATTTTATAGTAAATATTTTTCATTCTACACTTCTCATGGTTCTCTCAGTTGAAATTCAATTGATTTCAATCAATTGGGGTGCTTAAATTACTTCATCAGTTGTCTAGTTTTCAACTGGAATAGTACAAGCAAGGTTTTATTCGAATCAACAGTTTCTAAAAGAATAAGACGACCCACTGACCAATCATTCAATGTTAGGTTTTCGCGATCAATCGCGAGACAGCGCGGACGTATCTTGCTTAGCTTATTATGATACTATTAATTAATTACAAATAAAATTGTTTGAATAATTTGCGTCGTCAGTGATATAAGTGTGTCGCGAGTGATTATTACGAGGTTACTGACTTTGTGTAATAATGAGATAAAGTATTTTTAAAGACAAATAGTGTTTCTGTGTTAGATAATATGTCTAACTCAGGATCTAGCCCGTTTGGCCGGAGCCATCTAGTACCGCGAAGTCCTCCGCCGACACCAACTCAAGATTTCCAGCCTGTAGACCCAAATCCACCACCTCCCTTGGAGAATGAGCTACCACCTGAAGTTATTTCTACGCCGGAGATACAGAAATGGATGGGGTCCATAGAAAAAATCCTAAGTGAAGTATGCAGTTTAGTCGCTGAGGGAAAAATGATCGCGGAACAAAAGGTTCGTGTAGCAAATCTTTGCCGTAGTGTCTCAAATGGCGCATCACAGATGGCTGTTTTATATCAAGCCTTAAAGCAAAAAACCATTCTAGCCCATAGTACCATTCAGCACTTACAGCAACAACATAACGTCGCGAACTCTCTTTTACAGTTCAAAGAAGTAGTTGAAGGCATTTCAAACCCTCCAGAACCCTTTTCATACGCTAATATGGTCAAAAAAGGCTCGGAGAACTTTGTGCGCCCAGCAAATTTAAGCTCAGTTGCCATATATCCCAGCGACAAGACCAAATCCAGTGACGATACCAAGTCTCTCGTACAGAAAATTATTTCGCCCGGGGAACTTAAGCTACATGTTCGTAGCCTGAAGAAAGTAAAAAATGGAGGTGTTCTCATTAGTACAGACTCCAAAGAGGACATTCAAAAGCTCAGAAGCTTAGAAAAACTCGCTTCTTCGGGCCTTAAGGTTGAAGAACCATCAAAACGGCGCCCAAGAATCACTGTTATTGGAGTCCCGGTAGCCCTGACGGATAAGGAAGTTTTTGACTGCATCTACGAGCAAAACCTCTCAGATAAGATGATAACTCGGGAGTCGTTTGAAGAACAAATTAAATTGAGCCATAAATCTGGAAAAAAAGACCTGCCTAATTGCAATTACATACTAGAAGTGCCAGCTAGCATCAGGAAGATTCTAGTGAATCAAGGACGAATTTTCATCAATTGGACGTCATGCCCAGTACGAGATTTCACGATCGTTACTCGGTGCTTTAACTGCCAGCAGTTCGGT